>KK499964.1:289245-299679 GCA_000688715.1 Glossina pallidipes
AGTTTTCAACAATTAATCATTTACACAAATGACGGTAAGCCGTAAATAGCTTAATGTCTGATTATTTTTTAAATATTCACAATATATAAAATTTACGGTTCTTACTTGCATTACGATTTCACGCATTTGTATTATATACACCGTATATATATATATATAATGCAAATGCAAATATATCTTATATATTGTAAATAGTTAAAAAATAATCAGACATTAAGCTATTTACGGCTTACCGTCATTTGTGTAAATGATTAATTGTTGAAAACTCTTCGCAGGCTTTTTACATATTAAAAAACCAATCATAGCTTGTTATCATAACGTTAATGCATTTTTCATTTCATTCATTTGAATTACGAAAACAGAAAGGTAAGAAATGTTACGATTTGATTGAAACAAAAACATAATAAGAAAAGTAGGAAAATTACACCAGTCTGAGGCCTAAGACTTGATATTTATATCTAGCTTAAAAATAGCTTGTAGATAATGAAATTTCGACAGTCTATAATATTGAATAGGCATAGACGATTTAGGTACTGTGGGGTAATATAACATTCAAATTTTTATTTTTTATTTTATTTTTTATAGTTTATGAGCAGAAAGAGCAGTAAAGAGCAGAAAATCAATTTTTTTTTTAAATTACAGCAAATAAAATCTTTGAAATTTGAATTTCCGCAAAGACATAATGTTAAGCTAAGAACTTGGCGTACATGAAAATAAAATATTAGAACGTTTATCTCCTCGTTCTAAGCGCATCACATCTGGAAAGCTCGACGATATGATGGATCTGTTTATTTGTGCCCCTCCAGAACATCGTGACTATTTTCAAAGCCTATCTCATAATGAAAAAAATGGAAAATGCCACATATTAATAGTATGAAGTTGAAACTAGAGTAATTTAAACGCTTTTAGCTGAAGAAACATTGAAATAAACAAATTGAAATCACATATTTAGTATTTGATATACATATGTGTGCATGATGTTTTGCTCAGGAGTTGTCTATGATTCTGGGCTGTTTTAGCGAGGTTCATGTACTCATTTGTATCCAAAAATGGCGAAAGTAACATATTGAACTTTTGTATATTTTTCTCAATTCAGTTTGCAGATTTTAAAAAAAAAATTATTTTTTATAATTTATACACAAAAGCTTATGATTCATGTTGAAACATCAAGCAAACGGCAAAGTTTACTAAGCAGCTTGTTCCGAAGCAAAGTGCGCTTTTTGAAGATGAGATGAAGAGTAAATGGCCTCTAAAAGCGCTTAGCAATAATAACCCAACCCAAAATCTTTAGTAATTAGGTTCGTATTATGAAACGTTGCACTGGCTTTCTATACCTTCCACCAAAAGATGAGAATATATTCAAGATGTCAAAACGTTTGCAACATTCAGGGGTAAGTATGTCTATCTTCGCCGTTATACTACTCTTCTTGTCGCAAAAACGATGATATCGATTTTAAATTTGAAATGAGTATTGAAAATGTTTGCACGTAGGTTGATATTGAATATGTGCCAAGTTGGTCGAAAGTCACGCTGCAAGTACAATGTAAAGTGAGAACACCTTCGATTTAAAAAAAAATTATTGAATTTTCGGTCGTTACTCGCAAGTTACAGCAACTACAACAATAAAATATTTCAGAAATATTCCCTAGATGATCGTACAGTGTCAGTTGGAACGTGGAAAAAGTCAGGTAGGTTACGGAAATTCCCCTTTTTACTCTGTTATTTTTAAGAAAAGGATGACGGGTGTAGACGATTCGTCCAGAGCCGAATATAATTTCCTTACTTGTTTTAAATATATTACGAATGAAAGACAGCCCTGGCAAAATGAATGCGTATATGTGTTCTAAGTACATTGAGAGTATTTAGAAGACGTGCTGTAATTACATTTGATGTAAGTGCATTTGCCTACAAACATAAATGTGTGCATATGACTTATGATGTTCCTCACATAAAACTCATGAAATTTCGGTAGAGCACACAGTACAAATCAAATTTTACTTCGTGTGTTTGTCTGTACTATAATAGATTAATTTACATTTTCTAGAATTTTCTGTAAGAGGCGGATCTTTCGCATTAATACGCATTCATTTTTGCTAAATGACATGTTCGACGCAAAATATAAATATTGACGTTCTTACATCCTACACCATTTGTGCTATGTTTTGCATATTAAAATTTGCAGTATTTTTCCGTCTGCCTGTATGATCTCTGTCCACAAGCCTTTTGTGTCACTTGAAGATCGCAGGTTTTGAGACGCACCCATGGACGAACGTTATTGAAAACAAATTGCATCGGACCACTTTTACGTCCGGTGATTAGAGCTGATCTTTATATGAAAATACAATGTGCAATATTCAATATTTGTCGTGAAAAGTCCTCAAAAGGTAGATCAAATTTCGGGAACTTTGATCGGATGGAACAATTTTTGATTCGCCACCCATATAAAGCCTTCTTACGAAAAGTCTTTATTAAGCAAACGTGGATTTAATTTTAAATATTTTATGATAAAAACTAGTCCATAGTTGACGTAAAATTTAATTATAGGAAAATTTGGTCGGCATAGATTTATTTTTCGAACATCACCCTTCACAAGATTTCTCTGGAAAAGTAATTCCTTATATAAGGAAACAGTCCAATTTTCGACACGTTCGGACGAAAATAGGTGAAGAATAATTTAACTTTCGATAAGGATATTAATTTTGCTAAACTTGTATGTGCTTTCTTCCATATAAAGGATGCCATTAAAAGCATGCTTTCAGATAGAAAGAGACAATAATTTTCAGCTTTTAGGATATTTAATGGCCGGCATTACCCGATTTTAATGTTTTTATGTGTTTTGACTTATATGTAATCATAATTAAATATACATATCGGTTCTTCGTGGTTTCGTACTTTATCCAAAGCATGCCAATATGCCAAGTTTATTCGAAGTATTAGGTTGCATGCTTGCATGTTGCATGCATGTATTTTCGCTATTTGTTTCTTGAAAAAGGAATTTATTGGAAAAAATTGATGGAAAATATTTTGGTTAATATATATATCATTTTCTACAACCTTTTCGGATATTTCGGGTAACGTGGCGATACAGTGTCGAAAGAGAGATGGCTTGGCAGCGATCCGATGATCAACACATTTTCGGCCTTCTTCATCATTTCGAAACCGCGTGGCAGCCAAGCCAAGCTGCATCTATCTGAACAAGCGGTAATCGGAAGATGCTATGTGTGGTGAGTATGTTGTGTGCAACAGAGCTTCCCATTCAACATGCAACCCATGGTAACCCTTGCAACTTGTGGCTGAGCGTTGCCATACAACAGTCTTTGTGTCTGTTAGCCGCTGTTGCTGGGCTGTTTTGCAACAATACATCGTTCAATTTGTTCAGTTGATGTCAGTGGACTTCTGCAGTAATCGCTTCATGCCGTTTTTGCCACATTTGCTGATCTCACGATATGCTTGGCAAAACCATGAATATTTCGGTGTCGATGTAGATAACCCGCCATGACTAATAAGTTACATTTTGGGTTTGGATTGGCCATAGCATTGTACATACACCTTTCATCGTCACTCAAAATACGCGATAAACTCTTCTTTTTTTACCTAACAAGCAATGAAAACGTGGTGGTGAAACAGTTCGAAATGACATTTTCTTCGATTCGCATGATAACCATTTTCCCAATTTTCTTTCTCATCGAATGTAAACGTCTAGAAACAGCGGATTCATCACTGCTAAGCTATTTTAAAGTTCTTTGAAAGTGTTAACTTGGTTTTCATCGAATAAATCTGGCAATTCATGTTCTTCGAGTTTTTTTTGCGCTTCCAAGTCTTTCTTTGTCGTGGACATCTAAATCGCCACATTTAAATCAGTGGAACCAAAATTGACAATTGGGACATGATGGACCGCCATCACCACCAAAAGTGTTTGATGCGCTTCAGCTGCAGATTTTTTTAAATCAAACAACAAAAGTAATGAATGGCGAAAACTCAATTTTAAACGTTCCATTATTAGAGTCTGTATGCTCTGAATAGCTCGTAATACTAAATGGAAAATTTTTATTTGATATAAAGAAGGGTCAAAATCATCGAACTGAACCGTTGTGTACATTGAGACTTCGCAATGCTTTATCATTTCCACCAATAGTCATCACTGCCCAAAAGACATGCAATCTCAATAACCTCAAAATTTGAAGCATGTGCATGCATGATGATTTTGAGTGGTTGATTATCGAATTACTCGATGGACTGGGATGGAGAGGTTGATCTACCTTGAGTTCTTCTGGGTGTTACATGCATCAGCATTAAATCAATAAATCCTGTATCATAAGTGGGGCTGGACATACTAACTTGGGTAGTAAAAGTGATGAGTTGAACATAATTGGGAAGAATAATTTTGAAGCGTTCATAGACAGTGTGATTATAAAACTCTTGCAAGCCTTACACTAACTCGTGATTAAAAAAGTGCTATTTTCTGACTCACAACTTAACCGAATAAATTAATTGATATTAAAGAAAATTCAAAGCAGATTTATGTAACATTAGTAAATACTTTGTAAATTAATGTTAGGGTTTGAGTTATTGTAAGCCGATTTGCATAAATAACTTGTTTTTTGTTTATTTCCTGCACAACTGCGATTCACTGTATTATTAATTTATATGTTTAGTCTTTTTTTTTTTTTTATAAAGCCTTGAATTAATAATTCGTTATTGTTATGAAGAAACGGTTTAGATATTTCAACGCATATTATTTATGAAAATTTTCCTGGAATTTAAGAAACTCTTTATTAAAAGAGGGGGAGAATTTCTCCTTTGAGCAAAAGCTTCAACCCCTAATGAGATTTAAATACAGTGATGCATATGCGTTTATTGCATGTTGTTACGTAAATCATTATATTTGAGAAGTTCACTGGTTTGCTGGTCATATATGTGGATTTGAAAGAGAAATAGCGTTACCTTCTTAGTAAGAGATTACAAACTTAAGCTATTCCGCGAAAGTGGGCACGACATAGATTTTAGAGACTTTGCATAATACGAGCTGTGCTCAAAAAAAATTCAAACGATTAAAATATTAGTTGCCGTAACCACTATGTAGACAATGCGAACCATTAGTATTGAAGATAAAATTGAAAGCCAACGGCGGTTCAAGGGTAATTACACTAACGACACACAAGATGGGGATTCTTTTGTAGATATCTCGAAGAGATGAGTTGTCCTGCCTGCAAGCAATTCACATTCCCTTATAAAGGTGGGATAGGTAGCGCCTACTGATAGACAAAGCCGTAAGCACAATAACTTTCTTGGTATAAACGTCTTTTTTTATATCGCATTTCTTATCCGTGCATTTCAATTCGCGCCAATGGTGACCCCTTTGTGAGCTGCATCTTTTGCCATTAGTATTCTTAAGGTGAAATACCAATCTTTAATCTTAAGAGTTACGCGTTCAATGAGTTCAAAGTGTCAGGACCAATGCCGAGCTGCAGCCTTTGTTTGTTAAGAAGGCGTTTTAGGATTCCTTGGATTTGGGCAAAGTCTTCTTGAAGCAAATTCATGCATTAGATTAGAGATATTTTGCTAATTTAAGCTGTAGTTATCTAAAAACTTTTTCATCCACAAACATGATATTATTTCTTTTCATAAAATATTAGAAATAATATATCACAATCCCGCGTAAGGCTGCACTCGAGCAAAAACCTGCAGGCTCTCATTTTTGTGACGCTGAATTGAACCGGGCCGCATTCATCTCCATCCTGAACGCTGGAAGGAGCTGTATTATTTTTTGCCTTTGCCTCTGGATGCAATTAATTTTCGAAAGGATGAGTAAGCCCAAGCATATTTAGAGGATAGATTTTATCACACACTTCGCTTTTGATGCGATTTTTCTTCAGACAAGTTAAGCTGTTACAGGTGGAAAAAGACATGAGTTAAATAGCCTACATAACGGAGTCTATTAAATTCCAAAATATTGAGTTTTATAAAAAGTGGGTGTTCTGAAATATGACTTGTTGAAAAATTCTGTGGACATAAAGGAAACTCGGAAAAAAGATTGGTTTATGTTTATTTTGCTAATAATAAAATTGACAAATATATTACAAATATTTTTAATAAATATTAATGGTTGCAAACACTGCTTCGCATTTGATATAAATAATCAAATTAATTTAATTTTGGTTTACAATAGACAGTTTTGTGCATTTGCATAATACTCATAATAAAATATTTTCATAAATCTGTATATGTAACAGTAATTAAAGTTTATCGTTAGTTTGCTATGTAAAATTTGTAAATGTATAATAAAACTCCGGCTATCACAAACCCTACACTACTTCGCCTTTTACAGTTCTTCACTCGTTTTCGTAATAATGGACCAAAAGTTACACATTATTTTCATGCAAAAGCATGCTTTTCATATGGAAGGAATCCTGATATGCGAAAGTATCGAAAACAAAAAAATACGTGGTCCAAACTCGGTAAGGTTGCTTTCTTCGTCAACTTACTATTATAAAGTAATTTTCATCATGAAATATTAAAAATTATATATTTTTGTTATGTACAGATTCAGTCTTCGTAGGAAGACTGACGTACGTTATATGAGAAAAGGTTCAATAAATTGCCCCAGCTAAACCGATTTTTTCCTACTAATTTGGAATGTACAGATACTATTACAGAAAGAGTTCTTTTAAAAATTTTTTCCATATAAAGACTTTTCAAAATGGGGCGTTATATGGAGAGTGGCCGAAGAAGAGTACCGATCCAAACCATTTCCAATAGCATTCGTCCCTGGACCACAGCACGGCAGAGTAAAAAAATTACTTTAAAATATCTCAGAAATTGTGACGTGTATTTTGAACACAAATATGCGTGGACAGATATCAGACGGATATACGGACAAACAGGTTCTCAATCACCTCCTGGATCGTTCAGTATACTATAAGGTGGGTCTATCTTAAAACCTTCTGCGCGTTATATACGTCCGCACAAACTTGATGTACCTTGTACTGCAAGTCGTTTAGTCGATTGGTAACACATCAGTTCATATACACTGAGGAATATCAAGTTTAAATTCCATACAAAATCCTCTCTAAATTTGATTTGTTTCATAAATTTTATTCATTTAATAAAAGCAATATTTCAAGTGAACAACAAATATGATAATCGAAAGTAAAATAAATGTTTATTAAAAATTTCTAATTATGTCATTGTCTGTTAAAGCTAAGTGATAATTAAAGTATATTATTATTAATGAGATAATTAAAAACAGTAATGATAAACTGGATATCACGAAAGAATATAAAGATTATTGATTAACGCCGAAGCGTGATTAATTCCTTGAATTTTTTGAAGGCATAAAATTTAAATTGACACGAAAGTCATGAGCAGGCAAGATATCACGGCGTAAAAATAAAATTATGGAAATCGTGCAAGCAATAATGCGTGCCGCAGTTTATTATACATATGTTGTAGACATCGTAACATACGATATGAAAGGTTACCGGGAGGATAGCAAGACCTGCACAAAAGTAAACAAAATAAATGAGAGACGAATATTTAACTAAACACAACGATAGATTGGAGATTTGTGTGAACCCATGATTAACAATACTTAATCTAATTTTAATTAATTTTAGTGTTTGCATTTCAAATCTATATCAATTTTTTTTATTATATGAAGTTATTGTGCTCACTAAAAGAAAATTAAATCAAGTGATTTCTTGCATACGAGTGGTGATCTTATTATCTATATTATCTAATCCACGTTTACTTTACGGAAAACTCTACTATTTATGGGGAAAATTGGAAATAACCGGCCATGACCACGCAAAGTTGCAAGTGATTACGTTTTCTTTTTCCCAATTTTTTGAGATATTATGCTTGTTAATCATAAGGTAAATAAGACGGAATGTTTAAAACTATTTTGTACATTTCTCAAATGAAAATATATTATCTGTCTAAAAATGTGTTAATTCGAAAGTGAATATGGTAGACACCGCGACCTGGTGGATTAATTTTTTCTTAATAATACCAGCGATATGGGTATCAAATAAAATGACTCGGAGAGTGGAGGTGGACAAGCCATGTGCATTAATTCTAAATTAATTATGGTGACGTGATGGATTAATTTTGAAAAATAAATTTTATGCGGTTCGCTTGTATGTATACTCCCCATAAGTATAGGGAGTCAAAGATTTTAAAGGCGGTGGTTATGCGAGATTCGCCCACGGTCGAACATGTACTTGTTGTTTGTTATACTTATTTTTCCTTATCAGGTCAATACTATTTCATTCTATATTGCCACTCTTCACTTAAGCCCAGGAGAAAATAACGTTAGGATACATGGAAGAAAGTCTAATAACCCACCATTGCTGTTGAAGGCATAATAAGGAAACCATCTTGTTTGATTTTCCTAGGTACGCTAGTGACGGATAGTTATTCGAAAGGAATATGCGTAAAAGAAATTCTCACACTATGTTATGGTTCGGTATTCTATAAATGCGCTGGCTTTATTAGTAGGGAAGTGGACCATATCACTAATGGAAAGAAAGGTATCCGCTGGGCTTGTCGTAATTGCCGGAAGATCGATATAGATTTTTGCAAGCTCTTTAAACATCTAGAATAGTTTCAGTGAGTTAAAAATGATTTGAAAAAGATAACTAATAAATTTGTTAAATTACAGTGCGCCTTCAATGACTGTAAACTGTTTGCAAGTTCTGAATTGGCGTCGAAAGCAAACCTAGAGGCTAGTGGTTCTGTCATTGAACATTTACAGTCATTGCAAGGCTACAGTGATATGCGATCTTCATCACTATTTGCTACATCCTTAGGTAGGTATAATCTATTCATTACGTCGGTTTGATCCGATGGGGGCGTAATTACTTTACCTTTGGTTACTGTGGACCTAATTCCATTGTAGTCGATTAGAGTCTTGTGAGTCAGTTTGAACTGGGTGATCATGTTTCTCATAATGGTGGATGTGATCAGGCAGGGGAATATCTGATGGTCATTTCTGCGCGTAAAGCTCTATGCATTTCACGTTTTGCAACGAAAACAACAACGGATATGGTATTGAGTCGGTAAGGTCGGAACGCATCCGATGCTGAGAAGAAGAAAGTTAAATTTTTAAATTTAAGCCTATTTCAGCCTAGAGAAAGATCGTCCTTTAAAATTTTAACACCGCCTTCATTGTTTGATCATTTGTTGGATTTGTATTTCTGGCCTGAGGAAACCTTGGTTAAAGAGTTTTCACCTCGCATAAGGAAAACTCCGCTTATAAGGATTAAGTCTTCCGAGGAGCGTTCAATAAACTAAGTGATAAACTTACTGAGGTTCACCAATATGTACGTGGCCTCAACACGAAACTTAATAGCTTGCTAATTAATACCGCTGACTGAGATTATGACATTGTAGTTTTAACTGAAACTAGGTTTAAGCCAAATGTTAATGATGCGGAGATTTTTTGCAGGGTTTTCAAGTCTTCGGAAGCGATGGAATGTACAAAAACGGTAGTGGTGTGCTAATTACCGTAAAAAGGTCGCTACCAGCAACCTTGTTACGTTGTAAGCTAACAACATCCCCGTCTTTGTAACGATATCGTACATTCCGTCCTCGTCTGATATTTATGTTTGTACAGGGCATGTGCGCTTGATTAGGCTGATGTTATCGCGCCTCAAACGTTGTAGTTTTATATTAATGTTGCGTGACTTCGACTTCCGTAATGTTACATGGAATCTCAACGAGGATAGTCACACCTAATTCTTTTCTTTCCTTATTTGAGGGATTTTTTGATGAAATCTGAAAGTTATGTTTTTTTCAGCACAATTATATTTCGAAGGTTAATAACAAGTTATTAGACTTGGTCTTCTCTAACAACAATGATAAATATATGCCGCGTCGTGCCATTTATTTCACCGGAAAAAAGCTACCATTCAACTCCTTTAATATGTCTGATCGATATGTTAGTCGAGGGCTTTAATGGGGAACTGTCGAGTACCACGGAATATTTATTCAGGAGAACAAATTATCACGATTTTAAAAACTTTTCAGGTTTAACGTCTTGGGACTTTGATTATCATGATATTGAAAGATCTCTGTCCGCTGTTTGCAGCAACTCTCGGTAGGCCATTTCTGTATCGACTCCGCTTAAATCATTTAACTGTCCATCGGATGAATACACTTCTTTTCCATGGAAACTGAGAAATAAAAAGACCAAACTTTCTAGAAAGTACAAACGTAGTGGTTTACCTGTAGACTTGGTCAAATATGTAGACGTCAGGCGTGACTTCAGCTCTCTAAAAAATAAATGCTATGCAAATTAAAGAAGTAGACTGAAAAATAAAATTCTTTCTGGTCCTAATATTTTTTATAAATAGTAGAGTCGACTTGAAGGGGAGAGTCATAGGTTATCCGCCGGTAAGGCGCTCGGAGAATTCTTATTCTATTCTTTCTCTA
>KK499964.1:300394-329713 GCA_000688715.1 Glossina pallidipes
GAAAATTTATACTTTTGCTAAATCAGTGCTTATCTTATGTATCATATTTAAATGACTGATCTTGCGCCAATGGTAAGTCATGCAGTTTAAGCAAATGTAAGCAAATGTCCTTCAATTGAGTGTCTCCACTATGTACTTATTATTCTATTAATAATTATGTGCTGAAGAATGTATATTCCTTTAAAGATTTGCGTGTATTTTATTCCTGACTCAGGTTTAGGCTTCACATTGAGTTTTTCGTTAACAAGGGCGAGTCGATTTTAGGCTTTATTAAGAGATGGTGTGAACAATTTAATAACCCGTATATTTGCAAACGTCCATACCCTGCGCTTGTTCGTCCGATATTCTGTCGTGCACCTTATCATTAATATCACATCGATCGAATAGAGTCCGTTCACAGGAATTTCGTTCTCTTTGCTTTACGGGGTCTGCCATGGGGTCCTATTAGAATTCGTCCGCCATATGAAAGTACACCTAACCTGATATGATTACCGTCACTGGTCACCATATGGGAAATGAACGAGATGGTTTTTATGGTTAAATTAATTCGAGGCTGGGTTTCTTCTTCTTATCTATTAAGCATTGTCGACCACAATATTCCGAGTTCGTCTTTACGATACTTTGAGACTCCTCCATTGGCGCACGGATTATCTACTGCGTAGTTCGTTTCGCTTGCACTAGAAGGTTAGATTTAGGAACGCTTTTTATATTGGTATTATTACTATTATTAGTAGCATAAGGGTAAAGTTTAAGGTTTGGTTAGTTTTGAGGTTCTTCTAGTTATTGGTTGGAATTGGGTTTTGTAACCAATTTGTAACCAAGTTACCATTTATTCATTTCTTTTAATCGTATAATTATTCTCAGCGTATTTTTTAAAAGAAAACGCTTTAATTTTTTCTTTTTTTTTTTGCCATAAAAGTAAAAATATTAAATTTCCAGAAGAGCGCATAATTTTTTTTTTTTTGCATCTTTCATTCAACAGTTTGTGAAAGCAACAAGTGTTTACAGAATAAATTTAAGTGTTATATGCCGTTGTGCGAGAAATTTTTTGCTTGTAAGCGAAAAACTTGCTATAAAATTGGTGCTCTGCAAATTATAAAAACTCATGTATGTATAGTGTACATACATAAATTTTGCCAACTTTTTTTAATTATCATAGCAGTTCTTATGTTATGTCTTTGATAACGATAATTTTTCCTGGAATCAAAACGTCCCTTTCGAATCCACTTTTCTTCTTCATAAGATTTATTTAAATTTCGTTTTTCACATGGAAGATTCCAAATGGAATTTCGTCCTTAACGTATATGATGTGCATGTGCTTTCACTTACGATGACACGAAAAAAGAAAATTTTTGCTAAATCAAAATGACGACTACCACAAGGCATATCAAATAGAAAGTTGTCGGTCGATATTGCGGGCACTTCAAAAAGTTTGATTTTGCTGAAATTTTGCATCCATCTTTAGCGACAATGATAACGGAAGGCGAGAAAATAATTTTGCTCGCCGTTTTCGCCAACTAAATGTATCTTATAGAGTGTGCGATTGATAGAAAGATTAACAAAAACATCCTGGAAATCTCTCAGCTGGATCTACAGAAATAAACGGGAACTCTCAGCGCGTTAGAGGACCAACAACAATAGAAGAGTGGAATGTATGCAACCGTAACAACCGTAGAGGAAGGCGAGAACAATGGCAGGAATAATTACAATCAGTACGATATTGGTGATATAATATAGTAGCATAATATAGAAATAGTAGCAATGACCGAAAACTTCGATGCTCTCTAAGATTAAGAAATAAGAGAGGTGAGTGTTTAACCTTAACCTCAATTTGAGTACTTTTATTAAAGTATACATACAATACACAAATACAAGAACAAAATTACCAGTAGATACAGGGACAGATGTTTCGCTTATAACATTAACACATTCTTTTAAATATACTAATAGAGACAATATCGCAATTCTAGGTGGCATAGGACAAGGAAAAACTAAGTCAATTGGCACAATGTACTTTGATATAAGGCACAGAAAATTTCTACTACGAAAGACTTTTAGCGTGCTCTCTAATAGCTTTGCAATACCAGATGGTGGAATCACAAATAGAGACATTCTGAAAAGGTTTAGTTGGGTTTATATATTCAGTGAAGATACAGCACCTTATTCTAAGACAGCGGAAAAGTTCGAAAAATATAAAAATACTTATAACGATACCTACATTGATCATATAGCCTTTTCAGCAAAGTCTGAAGTGATGCGAAAAGTAAAATATAAAACTTCTGAACACAAAGTATTGATTTACAATCAACAACCTTAACCTGGCATCTTCAAAGCAAATACCTTGCTAAAAGCAGACCGAACATTTATTCGGATACTTAAAATTCTAACCGAATGTATTGATAGCTACGAAATTATATCTAGTAAAGCTTACAATGAACAAAAAAGCAAAATATACATAAATATATAAATCGTTAGCAAGAATTTTCCAGAACTTTTTAGCAATACATTCATTGACCCTTTACAGTCATGTTTCCGGGAGAAAACCGCCCGTTCCGTCCGATGACCACTGACGATAGATTGTTTAAGCTAAGTATAAATATTTAACTTTTTATTTTTAGCCCCTAGGTTTTTTCTTTATTATTCGAACTACGTATTTTAGTTAGTTACATAGGTTAATTAATAAAAGGAAATTGAAATATAACTTGAAGAGATATTAGGATTTTATTCAGGTGAGGAATAGGAATAACGAAGATAAGAACGCCTGGAATAGCCGCTGACGCTTACCCCTACATTTTCTACAAGTTTCTTTGGGGTTTCTAACGAGTATGCTTGATGCGGCAAAACTTCCCATTTGAGCTGCAACAATGTCTCCTTGACAGTTCTTGCAACGTGTGGCGGCGCGTTGTCACTCTAGAGAATATTCCGCTTTGGTGTTGATGTGGATGGCAGTCGTTTTTACATTTTGCTCTTGAGAGTGTCGTAGTAGATCCACGTGTCATCGCCGGTCGCAATACACCATAGATTTTGTCCTTTCTGATTTTGTTTGGTTAACAATTCAGTCAGTACGTAGGATAACCATTTTCTTCCCCTTTGGATCTTTCCCATCGCATGCAAATGTCTAGAAACAGTTGATTCATCAACTGGTAAGCTGTTTGAAAGCTCTTTGAGAGTTTGAGCTGGGTTTTCGCCCGAGAAGTTTTTTTGTCATTGACATCAAAACCACCACACTGTTTAAACCATGCTTCAAAAAGTGTTTACTGGGCTTCGGCCCTTTTTCAAATCGAACAACAAAAGTAATGAATGTCGAAAATGCAATTCTGAGCGTGCCATAAATAGCGTCTGTATGCCTTGAATCACTCATAATATTTAATAGAAAACTGTTATTTTATGCAGGGGAAGGTCAAAATCATCGAATTGAACCGTTGTGTACACTGATACTTCGCATTACTGGACCATTTTTAGCAATAGATTTCGCTGATCGAAAGACGTGCAAGCATCTATTATACAATCACATTAAAGCGGCAGAGAAAAAATATAAATTCAAGTCAACGCTTACGCGTTTTATTATATCCTCCACATAAGACGTGCTCCAATTGTCGCGTCGTGTATAAAACCTAAAAATAGAAATTAAAGATCCTGATCAGCGTAAGATTGTGAATGAATTTATGATTGTTTGGAGTCTTGTTTAAAAGATTATCGACAGCTGACGTATGATTCAGGGATATCCAAATGGCTGGCATCACGAAGATCCATGAAGATGAAGATATAAAACTGTGGTAGTTCCCACATGATGCCGATAGTACGTGTTCTTCTTTATGCAGGAAATTCTTTCCCTAATATTTAGGTGATCACAATAGTGCGGGCATGTAAAGTACAAAGTTGTAGGCTCAAAGAAAAGCAGAAAATTTAGAGTTGACTTTATAATTTCCGCATAAGGAAAGAAAAAGACCAGCACAGGAGCATGAGATCGCTTACTCGTTCTGCAAGGAAATATTTATTGTGCCACCGCAGTGATGGTTTCTAGCTCCCTTAACTGGGAAAGCCTTAGTCTACTCTAAGATGGACTAAAGGTGATGGATGAGTAGTCTCTACCAAACCGGCTTGTCTCTTAGAAAAGGCCTACGTACCTCCAACCTGCCAAGGAGAAAAACCCTACGTTTCTCCAACCCGTCCAATAGTATCCTATGGGTTGATTAGGACTCTCTAACGAGCTGAATTTTCTCTTGGACAGAATTTGTTGGGGGTTTTGTCTCAGTTGTCATAATTTTAATAAAATAACAAAATTCCCTGGCTTATTTTGTACGATTGAAGCACGATAAAGGAGTGACCAATCTTTGTGCCAGCGTTTTCTAAGTTTGTCCACTGTGATGATTTATACATGGATTGTCTATGTATGATTATGCGTGAGCTCAGATTTGGGCAGAGACATTTGTGAGAGAACATAATAGGTATGTACAACGTGAGTATAAGATTTAACAAACGCACGTAAAAAAAAACAGTTTTTTATAGCATGGGACTATAAGTGCTTAAGAACATGTCAGCAATTTTCGCATATGCCAAACCCGCACGATAAGATATAAATCGTTAATTTGAGTAGGATGTATGGAGCATTTGAAATGAAGCACATAAAGTAATGACTCTGATCTGAATTTTAACATATATCGAATGTGTGTGTTACCAACGTATTTAATCGTATCTAATGTGATAATAATTATTTTATCTACTAGGATTAAACGCTTACGATTTAGGAAAAAAACAAGTGAGAACATTATAGTCGGGTAAGCCGTCTCTTAAAATACCCTAACGCAATTTTTATTTTTTTATAGAACACAAAAAATATATCCTGTTTCTATATAAAGGCATGTTTGTATGTGCGTATCTTATGGAGAAGCGGGCCCAAAACGCAATCTAAAGTAGTGCAAGTTTAATCCTTACAAAGGACTGGACCCGAAAATAGACATCGATTTTTTTTCCATATGACGACTTTTCAGAATAGGACGTTATATGGAGAGTGGTCGAAGGAGCAGAGCGATCTTAACCATCTTCAATGACGGTCGTCCTTGGACCAAAAAACGTCACTGTACCAAATTTTATCGAAATATCTCAAAAATGGCGACCTGTAGCTTGAACACAAATTTACATGGACAGACATCAGACGGACAGACTTAGATCAATTCAGATAATGATTTTGAATCGATCGGTGTAACAAAAGATGGCTCCATCTTAAGCTCTTCTGCGTGTTACATACGACCGCATTAAGTTAATATACCCTGTACCACAAGTGGTGTTGGGTATAAAAATATATGCGATAGCAATGATGCATTAAACGAGCAACGTATGTGATAACACTGCCTCCATAGAATATGTATGCAAGTAGTTTAGGCGCGTAGAACGACAAGCTGAGTATGGCTAAAGTGACGGTGAGGAAGAAGTTGCTACGAACGAGACCATAACGAAGGGTTCGAGTTGTTGCAATTGCGTAGTAAGCTCGAGACCATGACGAAATTATTTTAACAATCTACAACTTACGATCCAGAAAAAGGTATTGGCACACGATGCGCTGCAATTTAATGAATACAAGCGTGCTGTTCGCTCCCAATTAATCATATTGCGTACATGCAATCGATTCGTATATGCCTAACAATAAAATTGCGCCTAGCAAACTTTTGCCACTTTTAACTACTACACGGGCTTAATATACATGCCTACAATAAAAAACTTGCAAAATCGTTAAACTGAAAATATTCTCTCTAAAATGCTTGTTTAAAAAATTGTTGCTCGATTTTTTTCGTTGTTGGCGATTTAAGGCTTATGATGTCATTTGTAAAACGTTATTTATTATATGAAAATTCCAAACAAAATCCTCAAATATTTCATGCATCCATTCACCACTTTTTTATACTGAAATTATTTGATACATGCCGCTGTGCAATTTTATTAAGGAACGTAACGCGGATCTCTAAAAAAAAGGATATTTTGGCTTTTTTCTTTTTTTTTGGAATGGAAGCAAAGGAAATGTGTTGATAATATTCGAGAAGATTACTAAGGGAATATTTGAAATATAAAAAAAAAATTGTTTTTGAAAAATATTAAAAAATTGCAGCATTGGAGCCATTGTCGCGAGGCATGCTTAATTTATAAGTCTGTGGGACAAGTAGTAGTAGTAGTTAGTGAGTTGGCTAATTAGAATAAAAAAAGCACAAAAATCAGCTAATGTATAATACAAACATGCCTATCCGTAAGATATTTTAAACAATTACCTCTTGCATAACTAGCGACTGCTCGAGTGAGGAAGTCCAGTATTCGATGAATAAACGCAAACTAAACAAAAATTGCTTAAATTAACGTATCGAAAATATCCTATGTATTTCTATTTAGAATGTTACATTGAAGATATTTTATAGCGTTCGAATGGGAAGAGGATGAAAATTGTTCGAATTATGCTGCTTGCCATTGTCTAAACGAATGCGTCGAGAAAAATGCGTTCAAATTTCGAATTGTGTTAAAGAAACGTTTTTTTTTTTTAATAAATAATATTTTTGCTTCTTACTCCAACTTGGCAATCAACCACTGTCAACGCTTGAAAGAGTTACATGTTCGATGCCGGCACTATTCTTTCGAACGAGGCCCGCTAAAAAGATTCTGATTTTGTGATTTTGATGCCAATGAAAAAGAACGGCCTGGAGGACCAAAAAAATTTCAGCGACAATAAATTGTAAAACTTATTGAATGAAAATCCAGGTCAAACTCTCACACAACTGAATCAACTGTTTCTAAACGTTTACATGCGATGAGAGAAAAATGGCTACTATACGAATTGGCTGAAAATGCCATTTAGAACCGTCCCAACATCGCGATTTCGTTGTTTACGACGCAAGAAAGAAAGACCTTTCTATAGAATATTGTGAGTGGCGATGAAAAGTGAATCTATTACGACAATCCCAAGTGCAAAGAGTCATGGGTTAGGAACGCCGTCCTTATCGACACCGAAACTTAATATTCATGGTTGTAAAGTTTTGCCTCCGAGAAAATAGTGGAATATATTTTGATTAATGTATATTCCATCAATTTTTCTCAATAAATTCATTTTTCAAGTGAAAAAACTCTCAAAATAATTCATGAAGATGTTTGGATAACCGTTCGATATTCTATTGAATGAAGAGGTGTCACAGAACTCTATTCTTTCCCCTTCGCTTTTTCTGGCATTCATTAACGACCTCCTGTGGGTAACGGAGAACCCTCTCAGCAAACGCTGCAAAGTGACACAGTTAGTCGGGAACTCATAAAAATATCTGAATGGGGTCGCGTAACACATAGAAAAAGTGATGAGCAAATCCTCTCTTCTAGTGGGATAAATATAGTAGAATCGGCCTTGATGTTCTCGGCATGAATATACAAAACGATTTGCGTTGGAAGTATCGAAAAACGCAGTCAAGTGTTTAGTTTTTTTAAAGCAACGCAAAAAATACGTGATTGCAGCCGTTGTCCGTACCATTTACACCGCCTATATTCGCCAAAGTTGGACTATAACTCGCATGTGGCAGGGAGTGTCGACCGCGTACTGCAAAAAGTCAAGGTGCGACGAAAGTGTGTCCAGAACCCTCGATAGTCTTGAGCATCGACGTAACGTGAGCGCACAGGTACAGGCACACTGAGGGCAAGTGTTCTATAGAGATAAAAGAGAAGACCAATTAAATTCTTCAGCAGGACTACACGTCTTTCTAAGCATTCTCACCTACTCCCCGCGGAGTTACCACTAGTCGCTTTTCATCCGTACTACCAGTCTTTAGACCAACCTACCAGCAATGGTCTTATCCTGCCGTATTTGATATCTCCATTTTCAAGTCGAACGCTTGCAAACACTGTTCCATTTCTCTATCCCACTCTTGCTATAACTCTTCTTAATCGCTACTTTGCTCGCACGTAAAGGAGACATCCCCTGAGTCGTTGATAATAAGAAGAGAATAAAATCATACATACATACTGAAAAATGCATACTGAAATATTTGTCCTCATTTGCTTTCCTCTACGGTATTTTTCTTTATCTGCCGAAAAGGGAATCGCACGTTTTGCGCGTTATATACTGCGTAATAATGAAGTAGGCGGGAAGAAAATATATAATTAAATAGTCAAATTCACGATCAACGCTAGAAACTTTAGCTCAAACTTTTAGTCTCTTGGCACAAGCATTGAAAGCTTGCGGAGCGCGGTCGGTCTCATATCCACTCAACAGCTTTCTTTATGAAGCTACACTAACATATTTGTGTTTACAAGTGCTACTAAATAAAGATCTGTGTTACCAGTAGACACTTATTTGACAAAGGTACTCTTTTCGAAGCGTTTGGGGAAGAGTTCGTAGCTAAAGGAAAAATATCTCTCAGGTAAGGGCAATAAAAATCTTTTGTTTCCGGACAAATTTACAGTAACCGCCATACACACTGCACTGTCATCATAACTAAAGGCGTGGGCTAGCAAGATCCCACATTTTGAAGTCTTCGAAATGTCAACCAACAGCTTCCCATTTGGTTGTCCTTCATTTTCCTTTGCAAGGTGCTCAAGATATCGATTGAAAGTTTATCTGTCAAAAAAGTACTTCTATAAGTACTATAATAATAAATCCGGAATTTCCGCAGCGATCGCCCCTATTTCTCTGCTTTACTGAAAATCCTTATGCGTGGGTAGTTCTAAAGAAGAAATCCAACATCTTACAGTTTTGATTACGACGCAGTTTTTAAATACGGATTTTGATATACTTCTCGAAGAGTTTTAATCGTATGGGTTTGCCTTGCTTCTTCTGCAAAAGAGGTACGAATTTCCAAAAATTATAATATCTGAGCTTCCTTGGAGTTATTTGCCAAAGCTATTCAACATATGTGCATATATCTGTCTATTAGCGAAATCGTCAACGATGAAGGAAGTTGTGGTAGAAATCTGAAGTTAGACGCTCAAATCTTTGATCAATATGCTTGGATTTAGTTTTGGTTACATATTTATATAGAAACTCAAACTAATTCATTTGATCTTAACCCATGAAAGTTGCATAACAGAAATAAGTCGAGAAACCGAGAATTGCTGTATTTTATCACCAATAATTACGACAAGTTTTATTAAGTTATCATTTCCGATATGTCTGTCGTTTCATATTTCTTCTACGAGTTTTCTTTTACAGTTTCAGCCAATGGCGAACTGATACTAATACCATAAATAACTTATGGTAAGGATATAATGAGTTTGTGCAGGTTTGGGCTACAGCCAGCAATATTTGAGAAAATTTCATTTTCGTAAGATTCGTATATATATATAATATATATAAATATATGTATAATGTATATAAATATACTCATTTTGTCAAATCGTTTGCAACGTCCAGGCGGAAACTTCAGAGACCCTACAAAGCATGTGGATTCTAAATCAATATCAAATTCTGAATCGCCCGTCTGTCCAGTGGCCCGTCTGTAGTAAATATTCTCCTGGCTGGAAACATGAAGATATCGACATCAAATTTGGCAGAAACAAAAGTTGATGCACGCAAGATGGTATTGAAAATCAGCCAAATTGGTTGACGCGCCTGCAGTGCTATGTAATGCGAGAACAATTCTGTTTTCAAAAGGAGTAAAAAATTGGTTTTTTGATCATTGCTCACAAACTGTAGCAGATAAATGTACTGAAATTTGAACGTATATTCTACTGATGGTGTAATACCTGTACAAGAATGGAAAAACTTGACAACGTTTATCCAATGGTTTAGTGTATCAACATTTTATTTGTTTTCAATACCTTTATAACGCACTAAAACAAAATTCAAAAACCACTTAAAGTATATAAATTCTTGGACAGTTCCAAATTTGGAGTGCACCTAAACATGCCCGTCTGCTGTATATTATCTATGGTAAACATTCCCCCGTTAGCGAAAATAAAGATGTCGCCCACAAATTTGCAAAAGAATTTGGAAGCGACTTAAACTTATCCAAGAACTTATCCAAGGACGCAACACCCACACGAAAAAATCAACCCCGCCCACGTCATATTATAGAGCATGAAAATTCAGTTGTTTTACTTTTTTTGTCTTTTTTAAAATAATGGTAATGGGTAGAAATCGGTCATACGTCTTATTTCAAAAAATTATCATCTTTGTTGGTATGTTTGACAGATTGTCAAAAAGTCTTATGGCAGAAGTCTTACACGCACATATTTTTGCCTAATACATGCCATAAACTCTGCGCAGAAATATCCAGAGTAACAACATTAAAGATTTTGCCCAGAGAAACATTTATTCCTTGTTACTGTTACGTGGTTCGATTTATTTTTAGCGATTGCAAACATTTTCTTAATCTGAAATCATTAAAATGAATTACACTTTTGAACGGGACATATACAAAATTTTGAGTAAAAAATGTGCGGAACTAATTGACACGCAAAGATTTACATTTGTAAAAAGCAATCACGGATTGTGATAAAATGGGGATTTTTTGGCATTCGAATGTCCAAAGCTGTTTACTAGGAGGAAGACAAGACTTATGGGTACTTTAATTACAACAACAGCACTAAAGCATAAGTTTTGACAACGAGCTGCGAATTATTAATTAGGTAGATTGAAATTTCTTAGGTCATGAATGGTTTCTTATATACTCTTATTTATTGGTTGATATCCGTCTAAGATACCGTCAACGTTCGTGCTAAGGGAACTCATTGGTAAATAAAAGCCAAATTATCTGAAAGCGATATTTATTTTCCATTAGTGCCATAGATGAAAATGCATGCAAATATGGTTGTTGAGTTTGCGTTCCTTTTAGCTTTCCATTGAGAGCTTCGTCTATGCTGTCACCTTTTTCAACTTCAACCTGGCGCAAATTTAAGATCACCTCCGGAAAACTGAGCAATAATACTTCCTCCACCAGTACTGGCTACATCATTTTGAAGGTAAATCTGATATACCTAATGAGTACGCATTCTAAATCTTGTCTCAAAATATGTCTTACTTTTGCTTCGGTCTTCATTTCTTTTAAACGTGTTGAGTCGAGTGTGTTTATACCTACGATCGAAGTTAGATCGTATGCTGGATTTTTCCTTCCACAATATGTACCAAAGACCTCATACAATATATATATATTCCTAATTAGTATAGGGTTTTAAATTTCATGAATGCGCGTCCGGCTGTTCATTCGTTTTTTCAATTCACGTTGGTGAAAATTGAGTGGCGAACCTGGAACTTGTTTGATGACCAGCGATCGCATTTACAACAAACGTAATATACCCAATCTGCATTCACAATACGCACAAAATTGTAACACATGTACCACATAAGATTCAAAAACTCAGAAAATCCAGCTTAACTTAAAAATTTTAAAAATCCACTTCAAACTGCAGCGAATAGCTGCGATCCATTTAGAAATACATCTATACAGTAGCCTGTGGGAGACAATGATGTAAAACGAATTTTTCCTTTTTGTTATTTGGCAATATATACCCGATGTTTATTTGGTTATTTAACAAACATGACGTATTGGTTTCCGATAACAATTATTACATATTACCTCCAAGGCGAACATAACTTTCTTAGTTAGTCTTTAATAATTTCACATATGATAAACAAACAAATTCAAAAAAGTTTTCGCGGTAGCTTATATATGTACAAGTTAACTGGAATAGAAATAATTTGTGTTTCTATAAAAGTGACTGAAATAGTAAATAAGTCACCTCTAGAGGAGGACAAGAAATTAGTAGTCAATCGTTAGAGTTGCGGATATTTGATTATCTTTGATAGAACTCCCGTTAAATAAGATATAAGTATCGAAATGGTGACATAACTACAAAAAATATTTCATCCACTATATGCTCCGCATATTTCATTTACAATCAAATTTTTTTGCTTGTGTTATAAAAACGGAAAGATCCATTCCAGTCACAATTTTAGGGCGGATGTATAAAAAGACAGGAGAAACGAGAAAAGACGTTAAACAGCATGTCACATTGTGCATGCTTTCCTGTTTATGAATCTATCAAAACAGAAATAACAGCAATGCGTTAAAAAATAGCAGCGTAATACAGGGAAACATATTTAACATAAAATCGTCATAGTCAGGCGAAGCGGAACATTAGACAGTACGCTATTTCACTTATCGCAAGCTAAGATTAGGAATTTAATAAAATATAAAAAGTTACATTATATAAAGGCTCAGTTACGGTAAGAAAGCTTCTATGGGATGCTCCTATTCCGTTCACATTTCTGCTCCTTTATTATACCAAAATAATATTTTTCGCCGATATTTACCAGAGAAGGGAAAAAGTGGAATATTTACTGGCGTGCCCGCTGTACATAGCTATCTTCACACTTGGTCCGCGCGTCCGCCAAGGTAATTGCTAATTAAACGGTCTCGAAAAAATAACAAAATGATTACAAAAATTAAACAAAAATAGAAATACAAGCATAAATAAAACCAGAAATCATACAGAAATGTTATAAGAAATTAAAAAGAAATGTTTTTTGCTACTATTTACCATACAATGCACACATATTATTGGCGAAAAGTTACAATACACAAAGTGTTTATAAAAAATTTTATCAGAGGATACACTCTTTCTGATAAGAAAAACCTAATTTGATTACCATGGCTACGTTCCATCACCGCCAAATTCGCCTCAAACCTGCCCTCTCCATATACGCAAGACATTAAGTTAATTATAAAAGATTGCAACGAACTCCGTCAAGTAGTGATTTTTGATCTGTCTGCGTACGAATAAATATCATTATCTTACCATACATTGGAATGAATGTCCTTACAAGTGGAATTCCGAAATTGTGAACAGAATGGTTAGTTACTTGATATTTCATCAAGTCTGGGACTCGCTCGATTTGGGCAACATTGTTTTCAAACTTTTTAAATATTAAGTAAGTACTTTTTGCATTTTATTGATAACTTAGTTAAACGAGCAACATAAAACAAATACGGCCATTGAAGCAAATTTGTCGAGCTTTTTATTTGGAGCTATAATTCTAATCTTCGGTAGTATTGAAATTGCTGGAAGAGGATTAAAAAAGGACCCTATAGATTTTGATGAGTTGATGAATGGTGAAAAGTAGCAAAAATTTCGTTACTAAATTCATTGTTTAGAAATTTAAAGAAAAAACGTAATCAAAAAAATGATGTACGTTTAATATGGTTTTACCTCGAAAATTTCGATAAAATCTTGGAGAAATTAAAGGAAAAACACTCTGATAAATGCTTTAAAAATCATATATCAATTGATATTAAAAATCCCTCTACTAAATTGAGAGTTTCTCCACCAAACTCATCTTCCGTAAAGGAAATAGTATATGAAAAGTCAATTTTAATCAATTTAGTGAAAACGGATTTTGGAACATTCGGAAAGTAGGGATATAAATAATAAGAAGAAAATTTGAAATTCAAATTTGCGACAAGTTTCTTAGAGAAGAATCCACAATTAACAGGTTGTCCGTCAAAAATAGAAGAAGAAAAGTTCGTAAATGTGGACATAAGACTGGCCGAGACAGTTGTTTGTGAAAAATGAGAAAACTTTATCGTCGAGCTGTGAAATCTTTCTAAAAATATTCATTAAATTTGTAAAGGCGGCTCCGAGCCTTTCTATTTCTCTGTGCCTTTCCATGCCACTAACACTTTTATAGAATATACTGGACAATTTGATGAAAACTATTCTTATTTTATAAGATAATACTTAACCGAGATAATCGAAATTTATAATAAAGAAGACGAGGTGCTTAATATCAATACGAATGGCAATCCTATGATTTTCGGTTATAAAAGCAAAATCTTTGGTAGTATATAGAGAAATGTCCTCTGCAAAGTAAAGATATTATATATCAAAAAAACAATTTTGTTCGTATAAGAGCTTATTGCTGCAGGAATTCAAGAACAGATAAAGTTTGTTTAGAACGCGATATATACATTACAAAAAATCCAAGGTCTGGTCGGCCATGACAATGCTATTTTATAACTAGAGGTGTTTTTAACCACCCTTTTTCCGAAGGACATACTAATCGAGGGATATCTTATATGGAGTCGGGCCAAGAAGTAAACCCATGTGGTTCAAATTAGGTCCACTTAATTTTTTTTACTTATCATAAACAAATTTTCATCAAAAAAANATTTGTCAATTTGCATTATGACTCAATTTTCATCATGAAATACTGGAAATTCGATTCTTTTACTCTATAAAGCTCCAATTTCCGTAGAAGCGGCTCTATGAGAGGGGTTCAAAAGATTGCCTCAGCCGGTCCAAAGTTATCACACCAATTTGGAATCCCAAAATAGTACCACGTCGCCAGTTTCGCCGAGTAATTTTGTAAATTGTTTCTTTTTAGAATAGGGCATTATATGGGGAGTGGTCGAAATAGTGCACCGATCCGAACCACTTCCCATAGCGTTCGTCCTTGAGTCAAGGTACGTCTGTACACCAACTTTCATCAAAGCGTCTCAAAAATTGCCAACTGCAGTTTGAACACAATTTATATGGACATACCTCAGACGGACAAACAGCCTTAGGTCGATTTTGAAAATAATATTGAATCGATTGATATAATAAATGTTGGGTCTGTCTTAAACCCTTTTGGCAGTTACATGCATCCGCACTAACTTAGTATGATCTGTATCACAATTAGTGTAGCGTATAAAAAGAGAAAGCATAAGCGAGTTTAATAAAACAAAAAATTGCAAATAATGAGTTACATTGCTTTCCGGATCGGCGCCACAAAACGCACATATTATGCGCTGTAGAATTGTATGAAATTCCAATGTGCTGTCAGTAGTAAAGCACAGGCCACTTTTCTTCAGTTAGTGCTGCAAGAAAAATCTTTCGAAAGCGGCACACAGCCATGAGTACAACTGTAACGTAAATTTTTTGCTTTATTTTGTAAATGGTTTTTATATATGTTGAGAAACCGGAACGTTGTACATTACGAAGCGAACGATTAGTTTCCAAGTAAGAAACGAAAGTAAGTAGCAGTAAGTAGTTGTATGAAAATAAATAATGTTTGCCAGGTATTCACTCTACGGTGTAAGCACAATCAAGTTTGTAAAGGCTCTGAGCTTTGATATCTTGCTTGAGTTTGTGGAGCTTGTGGAGTTTGTGGTGAGTGTAGTTAACGATACAATTGCAAAATCAAAACCAAATGACGTAATTGTTAACAGAAATTAAAGATGATTTTAAGTCCTTTCATGGCAGCAAGTTGAACCTGATTAAAGAAAAGAATTTAATGCAGCGACGTGAATTCAAAGGTGAAGTTTTGGATTAAGTTAACTTAATTCATTGTTTGAATTTTATGTCTTTTTAGTTATATTATATATATTTATACATTGCCGTATGAATGTATAGTGTTCTGAAATTGTTTGCAAATCAAAAGTTAACTGTTTATTATGTAAATAACAGACAACTTTTTATTTTATGTGGTACACTTTTATCCACTTGCATTTAATTCAATATGAAAGCGCAAGAGATATATGGGTTCGTGTTTCCTCGCTTTTTTCGAGGCTTGCTATGGAGGCCTGTAACAAAACGCCGTCGACGCCATCGTCTAAATAAGTTGAGCGGGCTGCAAGATTAAATTTCTGAATTTCGGGATTTTGCACTTTACAGTGCACGGAAATGTTGCGAAGAGCTGAACAAACTTTTGCCAAATTTTTCCATTGCTCTTGAGTCGTATCCACTATTCCGCTCTTTCTTCATTAAACTACCCCATAGGCCTTGAAAAATGGCTAGGTTTACTTTAGATTTTTGAAAAATAAATTCGATGTTCCTTGCCTTGCCTTCCCTAATATTACTTCGCTATTTAGTAACAACATTTAGCGCAGTTTTGTCTACCTTTTTTTTTGCTTTGTTTAGCAAAGTTGATAAGACCTGTTGCCTATAAGACCAAGATATCCAATCGAGTGATGAGTTTTTTTGTTGACCCTTTGTGCTTTATCATCGGTAGCGACAGTATATGATGACGTATGGAATGATCAATAATATAAAATTGATGACAACCTTTGGCGAGTTAAGAGCATTAATTGGAGTAAAAAGTCAAAAAAGAAAAAATTAGTGCACTTACCTTACACAAACTTAAAATGTTTATTCCGGTTCTGCTATTTGTGAGTATAGAGAATATTGTTTGGAGCTTACTTTTGGTGAATTTGCAGCTGGTTTCTGTTGTAAATTCAACTGTAACCAAACAATACTAAGATAAAACGTAAGTTACTTAGCTTGCGGCTGATTTGATAAATATATGAGAGAGTATTTCTCGCGCCTATTGTGCACATGTATAGCAAACAAACTGAAAAATGAATTCGAGCCATACACAATTAGTGCCATGGTTGATATTTCAGGCTTAAAAATTGTTACTTCCTTTTTTATTTAAACAAAAGGAAGAAAATAATATTTGGCTACAACCAAAAATATTTTTCCCATCATTGTCATCCTAAACGAGGCCAACGACAAGAAAAAATTAAATTTTCACACACTATGATATTGAATGATTATAGTTAACTTCTCCTGTTTTTGTAAAAAAAAGCAATAATTTTTATCGTGTGTCCTGTGCAGTTTTCCAGTAGCGAGCAGGAAAGATGAAAAGTGAGAGTGTTTCAATATTTTGTGTATTGTAGGCGTGTCCTTTAACCGGTTCGCGTCACCATGACATTCTTATGCAAATGCTTCTGCCAAATTTGAAGTCGATAAGTTCATTTTTGCGGCCAGGAGAATGTTTAAACAGACATTACACAGACGGACAGACGGACATTTTTAAATAGATTTACAATTTGATGCTAATCAAGAATATATAGACTTTATGGACGTTGCAAACGTATTGACAAAATGAATATACTTCTCATCCTTCGGTGATGAGTATAAAAATTGTTGAGCAAAAAAAGCTTGAATTGGTTGAAGTTAAGTAATATATTGTTTCGCAAATTGTAATTTTCATTCTTATACCCACCACCGGAGGCTGAGGTGTACATTCAATTTGGCAATACGTTTGCAGCGCCCAGAAAGAAATTTCAGAGACACCACAATGTGTATATATTGTTGATTGGTATCAAATTCTAAAGCAATTTAAGCATATCCGGCTGTCCGGCTGTACGTCTGTGTAATGTCTGTTGTAAGCACTCTCTTGACCGCAAAAATCAAGCTATCGGCTTAAAATTTGCCAGAAATATAGAAAGTTCTTCCACGCAGATTCGTAGGGAAAATGGGCTAAATAGCTCGAAGCACACGCCTACAGTACAACGTAAACTGAAAACACCTCAGTTTTTCAACAGGTATAAAAGCATGGTTTTTTGCTCATTACTCATAAACTGTTGCAAGTAAATGTACAGAAACTTCAGCGCATATTCTATGCTGTAGTGACTGTACAAAAATTGTTCGTGCCTATCTAATATAATAGTGTATCAAACTTTTTTTCCCATACCTTTATCACACGCAAAAACAAGCGTCAAAAACCTCGTAAAGTCTATAAATTCTTGCGCGATTCCAAATTTGAAATGCAGCTGTCCGTCTGCCCAACTGTATAGCATCCGTGGTAAACACTCCTATTCGCAAAAATGAAAATATCGTCTACATATTTGCAAAAGAGTTTGAAAATGGCATAAACAAATCAAGGCATACGCCGACAACGCCCACACGTCTATACAATGAAAACCGAGAACAGCTTCACTTGCCAGGTCTTTTTCGCGTTGTTGAACAACGAATTATACAACGAATTATTCTACAAAAGTAGAAAAAGTCAACCACATTCATTCAATATTATCAACTGTGTAAATTAGTATAGTATCTTTTTTTCAATCTCGTTTACAATCGAATATAATTTTCTTACTTGTCTTGTTTCTTCATTTTATCGAAGAGCAGAACCAGCTGTTATTTTTTGTTGGAAAGCCACAAGAACATATAAAGAAAAAAATTGCTTCCTTTTCTGCTTTCTAATTCGACATGAATGATAATGATATATAAACAATAAATAAATAAAATAAGAGTGCACGCAGCAACATTGAGTGACTGGTGTATATACACTTTTGCGAACAATATACGTTTATTAGTAAACTTATTGTAGACGTAAACAAATCGCCATGTATTTATACCATTTGTTAGTGTAGGAATTTTCACATTATTTACGAATGAAATGCAGCAAAGAAATTTTGATTTCAGTTGTTACACAAAGAAACCTTGCACCAGTGCGCGAAAAGCCTTTGCAACCGGGAAGCCTGCATCTATTTTTATACCTACGGTTTTCTGCACCATGACCTACACCATCAGTCGGTATATCTTTTGGCGGAACAGGTTTCGCAAGACCTCGGCGTTTTTTAGCTTCTATCTCCTTTTTTAGATCGCTAGGTCATCGTCTTTTATTCCCATTATACTTTTTTTAAGAGCATAATGTGTCTAGAAGCCCTGACCTACGGTAAGGTTTGTTTTTTTATACAATCCCGATGAATTGATCACTGCCATATCACTCATGTGATTAAATAATCTAAAATACCACTTTATTACCTTTGCTGTCCATGAAGTCTACTCCTCCAATAGAAACGTTGTAATCTTTCATTATCTTTCGACGCGCTATGACGGTTTTCGTTGTTATTTTTTGTCATATCTGTCGGCAGTCTTGGCTGGTTCAGAGCCTACATTCCCGGGGCGATAATCTGTTACGAAGATCTATTTGGTTTTCCCTTCTCTTTGAAATTTGGTTTCTTACAAAATCGACAAGCGTCAAGAAAAGATATAATTTAACCGTCAAAAGTAATGCCAAGTTTTTTCTTTCACACATGATTTATTGTCTATGGTTATCAACTGACGTTCGGAAGCGCACACACTAAGATTTTGCATAAAATTAGGTGGAACTGGGATCTAGACAATTGGCAACAATATGCGTTTAAGGGTTAAAGCTATCGTATTCATCATGCCCTACAACACTTGCGGTACAGGATATATGAACTTTGTATGAACTTAAAACCTTAATTTAAATCCCCCTTTTATGATATCGACAAAGAGATTTCCATACCCTTGTCTGTTCCTCAAATGTCTATCCATGTAAATTTCTGTTCAACCTACAGATTGCAATTTTTGAGACACTGAAAATAATACGGGTCGGTCCGTTTGGTACCCTGAAAATTTTTCGGCAAAACTCGCTGAGTAATAGTATTTTAAATTGGTATGGAAAATGCCTTATATAACTGTTCCAAAGAAAAGTGAATTTCGATATGGCTAAAAAGTCGAATTTTCAATATTTCATGGCGAATTGACAATGAAATCTACCTAACCAAATTTGAGCCACGTAGGTGTCTTCTTTCAAGACCATCCCAAATAAGCAATCTCAAGAAACGTAGACACTTACATGGCAAAAAGGCCTGATTGTTAATGTTTTATGACGAAAATTTGTTCATGGTTGTATTCGGACCAAGATCCAAGACTACATAAGATTTCTCATGAATGGTAAGTCCTCAGCAAAAAAATTAGGGATACGGAATTTCGTTCTCTTCTATTTCCAGTTTTCTATGACGAAAGCTGATAAATAATAAAATTTTTAGGAAACAAATTAAGTTTGCTAAATTTGGATCACGTCATACGATTCTTTTGACATCCTCCAATACACAAAGTTTTATGAAAAATATGGCTTTGTATGAAAATCATGTGAAATTTGCATTTAACCTAAACTTTTGGTTGAACCGTAAAACTTAAACTATAGCAAAATTAATTTAATATTGCTCTTGTTGGCTCTTATCCTTTAAGACAAGCCATAATTTTTTTTAAATTGTTTTGGAGTTTATTAGATTTCTAAATGCATTTCTAGCATTTCTTGTTTGTTGATTTCTCTTTTACAATCGTTTAGGCATAAGTCGCAAGCATAGTTTATATTTCAACCAATCCTACGTTGAAGATATTTTTGTTTTGTTTGGTTTCGGTTTTGTTCTTTTTCCTTCTCTTCTCACAATTGCCTTTACGTTGAATGTAGGATAAGTGTTTTCTTTGGCAAAAGAAATATTTTTGCAATATTTTCTTACGTCTGCTCTCTTATCGACCTTTACAAATATAAATCATCTGTTCAAGATATTTATACTCTTTGTAAAAAAAAAAGTATACATATATATATTAAGCTCAATGAAAAGGAAACAAGAATTTATAGGTTAACCACCGATAACTTTCTTTGTATCTTAACTGCTGGCATGAAAAATTTCATTTTCATTGGTTTGCTTGAAGCAAACTTTAGGCAACAATCACTTAGGGCAAATGTTTCAATAAAATTTTGCAGTTGTTCCGAGCACATCAATTTCAAATCCTAATACCAATTGGAAGTCATTTTTTAGTGCTCATCAACTCTAATAAAAACTAAGCGAAAGTTTTCAAGAAATCATTTTCGGTAATCCTTTACTCTTATATCATTGAACTATTTGAACTCATTGGATTTAAAACTAAATTCTCAACGTCCACATAAGGGAAATAGAATTTTGAAACTCGATCAAAAATGGAATAAATTAAGCCAAAAGAAAAATGAAATTAAACTGAAAAATCTGCATAAATATGTTACGGAATATATAAAAGTAAAGAAAGAACAAGTTCATATGTAGCTCACTCACAAGTTATATGCATCAAACAGAATATGCACCACTAGACCTTATCAACATGAGTGCGCTTGTGATGCAGTACACTTACGGGATGTAACATGATTTTATTAATTTAATTGTGAAATCAGTTATGCTAAAGCACTACAAAGACTAGATATTGGGGTACGAAGTTTAAGTAATAAATATCATTTAGATTTTTACAACGGATCCTAAATGGGCTAAAGAATTAATAATTGAATCTACACGGGATAAGTTTTATGAAAAGAAAATTTCTTAAAGAACGAATAAAGAACCTTGGAGATTATATCACTTTACAAAGCTGCCAAGGCAACATCTTCGAAGGTGAAGGTGCTTTTTATGGTGTGACAATAGAACTAACGTGCCCCAAGGCGGATTGTTCACAATAACAAGCTAGGAGTGTTCCAAAACAGAAGCGAGTGATCCGATATCGCAACGATAGGACATATTTCAGTGTTGGTCTGCCAAAGTTAAGGTGCAGTAGGAACTATTCAGCTCCCTTGATGAACGTTTGATTAAGTTTAGCGGAGATCCAATTTTATTTGTGGATTTATGTGAATTTTTATATCCAAAATTTTTGTGGACAAGCCAAAGTTAATGAACAAAATAAATGGAATACGTCATAATCGGCTGCCTTCCGGGACACCTCAAACTGAAAACATTCTAAAGGTTGCACTATGCAAATATGAGGCAGTGCAAGAGGTATGAAAATAAGCTATGCGACTACAGCTTGGATATCAATAACCCATCGTCAAGAAGTTCGTAGGTTTCGCTAAAATCAGTGCAAATGATGTCCGCCTGACAACCGTAGGCTAAAATTTTGATAAATGTGACCTTAAATGTGAATTGTAAAATTAACGAATAAGAAAATTAAATTCGGTCCAATTCGGGATCTAATCTTTTATACCAATCATTGTTATCCTAAAAAAGACAAAAGAACAAAATTTTCATGTCTTGTGGGCATATGGGCATTGCAGGCGTGTCCTTTTAAAAGTTTCGGTCAATTCCAAATACTTTTGCAAATTTGTAGACGATATCTTCATTTTCGCTAATGGGAGAATGTTTTCCACAAATACTACAAAGTTGCGCAAACACACAGATGGACAGACGAACAGGCCGACATATTTAGTTGTATTCCAAATTTGACAGTGGTCAAGAATTTTTAAATTTAGTGAGGTTACTGTACGTTATAAAGATATTGGAAAAACAATTAAAATTTCCTACACTACAATATTGAGTAGGCGTGGTCAATTGTTTCCATTTATATACACCAAGGTTACAGCATCGCTCATAGAATATGCGTTCAAATTTTTGTAAAAAAAAAACCCAAATTTTATTCCTGTTGGAAAACAAAGGTGTTCTCAGTTTACGTGGTGCTGTGGGCATGTCCTCCAATCGATTTGACCCATTTTCGAAATAAATCTGTGTACATTTGTAGACGGCAGTTTTATGTTTACGGCTAGGAGAAAGTTTGTAACATAAATTACACAGACGAACGGACAAACAGAATGGCACTCGGATAGACGGACTTCCTGTGGTCCTTCTTTATTTATACTAAGGAAAAATTCAATTACACATCTTACTATATAATATTAGCTTAAATTGAACATTAATTGCAGTAGGTGCGGTACGTTTCCAATGTTCTATCAAACAATATGTTAATGCGCCCCCAAGGACCATTCAGGAAATCTTTACATAATCATATGTATTAGATTAAAGATAACCCAAAACGCAGTTAACGACAATAAAGCTATTCTCGTAAAATCCAATGAATTAAAAGAAGATCTCCACAGTGGTCTTTTTGCACTGATATCAAATGAAATAAGCATGACAGCACCATTCAATCTAAATGCCATACGACACGCTACTCGAAGTAGACTTGATCTTATAGTTAGAGAAAATTATTTCGGGATAAATTGTTAACGGTGTTGCCATTCAAAGTTACTGCTAAGTCTACCAACAACTAAGATTACTTATACTTAATTTTTCCCATAGAAGAAGTTGTAACTGGTAAAAACCATGTAGCGTCCACATGTATTAGCTGATGGCTGTTTTTACCAAAAGGGTAACAATCGGTTTAAAGGAGTAGCGAACTGCCATTAATCCAATTCTTGCTGTACTTAGCTTGTCTGTTGCTAAAAAGGATAAAAATAATCATCATAACAAGAGAGAGAGCGACAAGAAGAAGAAAAACCGAGTATAAATTCGACCGTCTAAAATAAAGGTGGGTTTTGTTGTACTATTTTTTAAAGACAGTCAACAAAAGGAGATGAGTAACCGGCTCAAGCCTAGAAGAAGACTCACATACATAGCGTGTACATTTACAATAGTAACGTAATTGGCACAAAAGAATTTATATTGTACTTGGGATAGTAGAAAAATGGAACGGTGAAGAGAGACTAAAATTGTTCAGAAATTTAATGTTTAAAAATATTAAGACAAAACAATTCTTAAAAGGTTGTAGCACATTAGAAACTACTTTTTAAAGGTTCGTGATATTAAAAATATTAAAATTTGCTAGACGAAGAAGAACTTAAAGGAGGATTATTGCTTTATATATGTATAAGAAAACAATGGAATACAAAGCCACGTGTAAACTTATAAAAAATTCTAAAAAAATGATGAAAATATTCTTTACAAGAATTAAACACATACTTATATATGGTTGCAATAAGTTAGATAACTGCTGTTAACTGTAAAATCTTAAGTACAGAACGACGCAATATATTATTAAAGAAGCGGCAGAAAAGCAAAAAATATAACGATTGATTTCTGGTGTGGCTGTGGTCGACTAAATGCTTCAGTTTATGCAAGTAAGCCATTTTTCTGAAGAAGTTATCGAGTCCAGAAAAAGGGGGTCGGCAAGAAGAAACTTCTAACTAAGTTTCTCTTAAGGTATACGATATATACATTCTTCTTAAGATATATATAAATATTCTTCTCAAATGATTAATTTCTTTAAAACCAGTAAGTAAATTTTTGCATTTCGTATAGATGACAACTGATAAACTATAAGAATGTCATCTATAACAAATAAATGCAATGGTTTCGTTATGATTAAGTGCACTTTGCGATGTGAAGTAAGGAATAAGCGCATAATGAGAGACTAGGTTATAGCATAACGGATAAGTAAACGCGGAGACAGACATGTGACGGAAAGTAAGCAGAAAACGAACGATGACTTAGAAATAGACAAACATGTACACAAACATTACAAACAAGTAAACAGACGGACATACGCTATTACAGCGATAGTTTTTCTTTAAAGTGTAATAGTTTGTAGTAATCTTATGTCCCTGCCATATGAGCTAGCTTGGGGAGGAATAGTTATATAACCTCTACCAAAAGCATTGTGACGGCCATTTATGGAATATGAGAAAATAAAAGTCCACTAAGTTTACTTCAATCACAAAAGAACTTATCCAATAAGGTTAATAAAAAATTGCAACGGTACAAATAAAAAGAGAAGTCAGTATTCAGATCGCATATAATTTGCTTTACTTATCCTAAAAATAAGGACATTTCGCTAACGAAAATTATTAAACACTAGTTAGAGGCATCCGATGAAAACAAACGATATTAAAGACCATAGAGAGAGTAAACGAACCGAACTGAGAACATTTACTGAAATTTGTACGACAAGTATGCGTAAGACTACACACTATCAACAATTGTGTGCATATTTAATAGATCTGTTCATGAGCGTATTTGCATTAAAGCAGAAATACTTGTGTGCGGGTTGTGGATATGTTTCACTTCTAATTTTCATATGAATGTTTGTTCAACTTTTGGTTTTCATCTAAACATTTTTTTATAAATAAATTCAGCTTTTTTTCGGATATTTCCCGTTAATTTTCTCTATATTTATCACAAAACTACAGAAAATATTCAATTTTTTTTTTTGGTCAAAAAAATTATAAAACTAAACGGAAGTGTGAGAGAAGAATTGAATGTGGAACGTCATCGATATGATATTGCCTTTAGACAAGTATAAGTAGGTACTCATTTGTTTCCGATCGTGATGTAATAAAAGTAAGACAGTAAAACATAAAAGTTACTCAAATTAATTAAGAACAATGTATGTTTGATTGTTGTGCTAACGTTTTGGTTAAATATCAAAATCATATAAAACATTTTTTCCTGTTTGAAAAAGTGCCCATTTTCTTCAAGACGTAATAATTCCGCATGTGTGCATGATGAATGAAATTAAAACACACGCATAGTTGGCGCAAGAAGAAGCATATAACAATTGATTAGCGATATAAAAGAAAACGAGATATGAGTAATCGATTAAGAACAAACCGACATTTTACTGCTTTGTCATCCAAAGTTGATGAACGATTTTTTCCGTAATTGAGTGAAGAAAAGTTGTCGATATTATTTTTTTTCTTTTGCACAAGGAGAAGCTTGAAATATTCGCCTGTAACGAGAAACAAATATAATCAAAGAAAAATATTTGTATTTAATTTTCAGCTAAAATGCAATTATTTTAATCGGCAAACAACAACGATATGCTCTGCTCGCTTGTTTTCTTATTAAGTGCACCACAATACATAATGTCAACAGCTACAACATATAAAACGCTACAATCATTGCTTGCATCTGGATGACTTGTATTGTATGGCCTCATACATCTGTGTTTACAAATTAAAACATTGTACTGCAGCGAATTCAGCAGACAAACACGATATTTGTTTTGTTTATATATTATTAGTACTATTTAGCAATAAGCGTTAAATTTAGATAATTTTCTGCTTGCATATGTTTGACTAAGACATATATTATTTGGTTTTTTGTTTTTGGTATAATTATTAATGGGTAAAAAAGTGAAAAGATAAAAAAAAAAATCTCGTGCAATTATATTCCTAAAGGTGCATGTAGACGGTTCTTCGGACCCAACTTCGGGGTCTCCCATAGACATCATGGGTCGAAGGAGAACATTAGGTAGGGCGGGTTATCAATAGTCCAGGGTTTAGAGTAGAGGGTATATACGTTCTACTTTTTTAGGTGTAAATGTCTGAGGAGTGTTCGAGAGCCAAAATATAAAATCCCCCACATTTCACGTGCATCGGTCTGGTCAGCTTCCTATCCTCATAAAGTGGCACTCTCGTTTAGCCCTAAATTTAATGCAGTTAATAGTTTTTGGGCAGACAATCAGGATAAAGACAGAGCTACTTCGGACTCGGCGCATTCCGATGTACACTCTGTGGTCTAGTTATTTGCCTAAGTAAGGTGAACATTGTAGTATCCGAATTTGTGCGGATGATGTGCAGCTTTATCTCAGGCCAAGGATTGAAATAGTGAGTGATGTTGTATTAAAACTAAATGTTGATCTGCAAAAAGTATAACGACGGGCATCGTTAAACTAATGCTGAGACCCTTCTAATTCAAAAAAAAGAATGATCGTACCTATCGATTTTACTATAAAGCTAAATGGAGTGTGGCAACGAGTTTTTTCGAACAGCTGTTGATTAGCCAGCGACATCTTGGGAAAATACAAATTTGGATACTTTTTTGTTTGTGTCGGGAGAAAAAAAAAAAGAAAGCCGAACGCATAAGTTGACTTGCTGACAAATTTTATTTAACTTAATATTAACTTTGAATATCTTATTAACAGAAAATTGGGAGACAATCTTCGAACGATTACAGAAGAACGCAAAAATAAATTTCGTCTTTCTTAGTTAAGCCAAATGTTTTTTGACAAAAATGCAGTGCAATGGAAAGAAGAAGAGGAAGATTTTGGCAAAAAAATAATTTGGCGAATTATGAATACTTGCAGAGAAATCGATGAAACTCAAAACCTCTATTTTTTTCTAGAACCACATTGAAAGGCAACTTGATTAGTGGAAATTTTGTCATATGTGCGATTATGCGTACAGTTAGCGTTTTTCTTAGTTCTATGCAATTAGTTTTTTCTTTTTCCGTCATAAGAAACTTCATTTGCAAACGTTTAATTAGTTTTTCCCTCGTGCCTTTGTATGCAGCCAATGAAACAATACTGCAGCAATCTTGTGTAACAATTAAAAAAAAAAGGAAATGAAAGAGAAAATATTATATTAGAGGGAGTCAAAGTTTTTTTTATCATCGAGACTCGTTGATCTCTAATTGACATTCATGTGTGCAGCGCGAAAAGCAAAAGAAGGAGATATATAGGAGAAGAATAATTTAAAGTGTTTTCAAGTTAGAAGAAACTTCGAAGCTTTCCTAATATTTTTTTCTCTTTTGTACCAACACCAAGAGATTCAGAACGATTTTAATATAAAAGACAACATAGTAGAAAATTTAAACCCGAATATGGATACACGATTATTATACATCCGATCAAATAGGAGAAATAGACAAAATCCTTCACAAGAGATTTAATTGAAACAAGAAAATAATTTGTTTAATATCTGTGACTATTTTTCCGAAACAATGGAGCATTTTATATAAGCGAAATAAGAGTAATACATATAAAAATTGTACGGAAGACATCTACATAAAATATGTATAAGGCACATTTGTTTCACATTTATTTTACAAAACGCGGATATTTATTAATTTTAATCTATTTTTTTATTGTGCATACCTTGTTTAATACTTGTTTAATACACAACAATAAAAGTATTTGTATGTCAAGCATAGCAATGATGCCAAGTGAAAGTTAAGAAAATAAAAGAATGCTTTGTATTAAAATACAACTTCAGAAGTAATAGTAATGGCTCCCTCGGAAATGAATGTTAAATGCAATTAAAGAGCACATTTGATGCCTTCACCTTTGCAATAATAAAGAAGGAATATTTCCAACTGATCCAGTTTTCTGATGGTGTTAAATGAAGCAGCAGAACACGTTTGTAGTTATTGTTAAATTAGTTACCAACCACCCAAATAAATAATTTTCTACGCAACAAAATTTTAATAATAATCGGCTGGATTAAGTGCTAAGCGAAAAATCTCTTACTAAGTTAAAAATAATGTTAAAAAAAAGGGCTGTTAAATTGATTAATAATTTTATTGTAATAAACTGTAAATTAAACTCAATTTATTTATATATTTTTATACCCACAACTGTAAGATCGGCGTATACTCAATTTTTTTTTCCAAAATGAAGCTTCAGAGACCCTATAAAGTATATATATTGTGTGTTAGTGTGTTTTTGTGTCCGTGCATCTGTATGGGGTGTATTGTTGGCACTTTCCTGGTCGCAAAAATGAAGATATCGATTTCAAGTTTGGTAGAAACAATGGAAGTTTCTGTAGGCAGGTTGGTGTTGAAAATAGGCCAAATCGATGAAAGCGGAAGCACGCAGAGGAGCGTAAACTGAACGCAACTCGGCTTTTTCCGACAAAAATTTTTGATTTTTTGCTCGTTATTAAAAACTTGAAACTTCTCACATATGCTTTATGAGACTTGGTCCAAAAATGGAACCAATCGTCCGTGTCCCCACAAAGTTACGAGTAATTAAATTTTATTTTTTCACCTTTTTCTTATGCTTACTTATCATACGACAGACAAGACAGAATGTTTAAAACTATTTTGTACACTCCTAAGTGGGCATATACTATCTGCGTAAAAATGGGTTAATTTTAAAATGAATATGACAGACACCGCGATTAGTTTTTTCTTAATAATACCAGCAATATGGGTATCAAATAAAAGAACTTGGAAAGTACAATGCGAAAAACATTGTGGTGGGTAGCCGAGATTCGGCTCCCGCCGAATATACTTTCTTATTGATTTTTTATATACTTTTTTAAGCTAGTTTTTTTTAAATCAATTGTTTCTTCATCTTCTTCTTATACACACGTTAAAAAAATTATAAGTGTATTCTTTTTTGATGTTAAATATCTACACACAAACAAAAACATAAAAATGAACTAATAGATATCTTTCTTACTTATAAGAGGAAAGCAGCTTAGGGGTCTTCGAACGCAACTTCGCGGTCCCTTATAGACATCATGGGGCGAAGGGGACCTAAGATAAGAATGCCCCAGGGCGTACGATATGCCCCGTCAGCAAGGTAGGTTTCGTCAGTCCGTTCTCTCTTGTAACGGTGATTTTATTTGCAGACAGACAGGGGAGGACTAATAGAGACTGTGTTAGGATGGTAAACAAATAGAGATAGCAAAGTTGCCAAAGGTTTAGGGCTTATGGTCAATAGCACCCTGTCTTCGTCTTCTGTCTTGCAAAAATTTAAAACGTTTATGTTTTTACAGAACATTATATAAAGACAATCAAATGTATATTTACACAACAGAATACAAACTGGAAGACGCCGTAGGGGATGTAAACTTACACAGCTAAGACAACAAAAGTGTTGGATCAGCAATTTCACATAAATAGTAAATGTCTCTGGAGCTCTCTGCCATGCGCCATACAACTCGTCTGCGATGCAAGTAGATTTAAACCTGCATGATATAAATAGTGTGAGCAACAAGGTGGTCTGCTTAGTGTAGAGACAAAACAACAGCAAACAGCAAACATTGGTGTTCGTACTGTTATCTTTGATTATATTTACATTTAAATTTATATTACATCAAATATTAAGTAGTGTTTATTCACCGGCTAGTTCTTACTGTCTTTACAATTCAAAGCAAATGTCAAATATTAAACGCTAAATAACGATTAAGAGGATACTAATTCGCTAATTAGCTCCGATATTGAATATAAAAATGCATTTCTTGCTATACCATATTGACATTAAGGAAATATTATTATTATTATTATTAAAATTTTAGACTAATGAAATAAATTCTTAGAG
>KK499964.1:334697-346812 GCA_000688715.1 Glossina pallidipes
AAAATATATATTTTTTTTTTTATAATAATAATTCGATGATAGGCTCGCTTATTAAACAAACCCGTTTAGTGTTGAGCAAAACCTATCTCTCTTTGCCATATTTCACACAACATCGTCAGGCAATTTATGTGTTTCCAACGAAACACTCCGAAGGATCTACATTGGATTACAATCGGTTAAGCAGACAGCTGGAACTAAGTGGTAACATTTTCTATGGTAAAACTTACTCTAGTGTTTGCGATGGCTAAGAAAAACTTGAAAAAAGGGCCATCTATTATGGTCTATAGGGCAGCCACAGTAATTGACAGATATTCATGGCGAACGTAAAAAAAAAATATATATTTTCCAATAGATTCTCTTAGTTCCCCTTATTTGCGATCCCTTCCCAGGACAATACGACGTAGTTATGTTCGTTTATAGGAATTTTTGTGTTTTCGCGCTCTTGAAAGGATTTATTTTCTGAACAAACTAATGAGTTTAATTCTTCAAATTTTAATTAATGTAATAACAAATGTCTTCTTTTTTTTGGTTATGTTAGAAGAGTTATTCTAGAACAGATGTGTAACTTTTAAAGCAAGTTTTCGCTTTTTCACCGTTCAACAGAACGCAAAGGAATGTTTTAGTCTTTTGCCAACACACAACAAGTTGTGCAAAGCTTACCCTTTCAACTTCGCAACTTTGATTTACGTCCATGAAAATATTTTTAAAATTATTGTTAATTTTTATACTCTGCCCCGTTCACAATACAATGGTATAGTATGTGCGGATGGGTACAACGGCGTAAAACACGACTACCTTTTATTATACCGATCTAGGCTTGTTGCTTCGTCTGTCCGTCTTGTACTTTTGTGTTCAATCTGCAGGTCGCAATCTTGCAGATACATTGATGACGTCGGTGGAGTAACTTATTTTGGGCCAAGGACGAAAGGTCTTTGTATGAATAAGTGTGTTAAACGAAATGGTGTAGGGTATTTAATAGTTAGCCGTGTCCCATTGTTATGCTTTTATTTGTATTCTACGAAGTATTTTAAATTTAGGGCAAATTTCTTTGTAATTAATCTCCAAACTTCTCTGGCCTAAAGTGTGCGCTCTAGTACATTAAAATGCACCTTTCCATTGCTGCTGTTTCCGTCTGGCTTTAAACACAATTGAACAGCATAAAGGCGTTTTTAGCTCTCTTCTATTCTTTGTAAAGCTACTCGACATTGACTGCGCGAAATGTAAAAACGCAACGAAAAATGGAGATATTAAAAAAGGAAGACGTTTCGCTTGGCACGTGATGATTGTGCCAGATGAGGGTAGAAACAATTTTTAAAATTTGAAATGAAAGCTAACGCCTGCTCCTGCACATTAATGTTTAACTTTGTTTGATTTCACTTGCCCTTAAAAAAATTCCGAAAGATGTTTAAAATAATTAAAAATTTTTATACGGCTTGGTTTTTGGTAAAAGCATAGTTACTTGACTGTGTAGCTAAATCTTTTGAACAATTTTTTTAACTTCTATAATAATGAATATTACTACTTGTTTGCTACTATAATAAATGAATATAGAGCCAATGACGAATCCAATAATTTTATCGTTTATACTAAAACTTGTTGCAATTGTTGCTGACTTTTTATGTCTCATCACTTACGCACATGTTTGCACATACGTATAAATAATATGAAAGCATTATCATCAGTGTGACATGTAGTTATAATTATCATTTATATTATCGTCATTCTGATTTTATATATACACATAAGTAGACATATGTTTACTCATTCTTGTGCATTATAAATTTCAATGATAGTGTAAAACCCATAAGTAAACGATTCAAAATTTATAACATGATAATGAAAAAACGAAGAGACGAGTCGACATCAAACCAATTCAACCTATGATTAGCTGGTTGCTTTATATAAATTCAAAGTCAACTTAAATATGAAAATGTAAAAACCTATTACGCCAACACGACACTTTTTACATCCCAACGAATTTTCAGTCGTTAATTTGCTGAACAACAGAAGAAGAGAAAGAAAATGTTAAAAAAGCATCTTCTGTCAATCTCTAATCAAGATAATTCAATTCATTCTATCTAATGCAGATCATTCTATCTAATAACATAAGGTATTGTTAAAAGCAGAGATTGTTGTTCTCATATAGAAACCATACAACAACACAGATGCAATAATGGAATAAATAAATAGCTATACCAACTGGAATGATTCATTCGACTAATTCATTCCATTAACTTAAGGAGTAAATATAATTTAACTTTTACATAGCAGATCCTTTTCAATCTTCAGCATTTATTTTACCATTCCATACACACAATCATGGCGACATTTTATTGGTAACGTAAGTGTCTTGTGATGCAAGTAAAGTTACTATGTCATCCGAAATAGACGAAGTCAGACCATTGTCAGTGTTTGGAAGACCTACAGCGTAAATTGTACAGACTATTGCGCTTAGTACATTTCTTTCGGTTGCTACATTTTCAATTTTCCCTCTTTCAGGTCTTCATTTTCAGCTTTAATAAAAGTTAGCTTTGCAAATAGGTTTCAAGAGCATAGACCGTTGATTAAAAACAAAAGGTGACATTTTTGTTTTTTCTTTGGATGGAAGAAAAAATAGCAGAACAATACTATTCGGGGTGTTGTTGCGTTTTTCCGATGTTGCGTTGTTGTTGAATTACGGTTGATTTTCGTTTTGCTTTGATTGACCAGATAAAATAACAATGCACCAATTTTGAAAAGAATTAACATTGTGCAAGCAATAAAAATCATTAATGATCGGTTGAGATTAAATCATCTTGCGTGAACGGTGTTTGAGATGGTGGTTCAGAGATTGATGATACTCTTACTTTTCTTGAATAAATTGCTAATTTGACTAGAGAGAAGAATTTTGAGGGAATGAATGAATCGGACATAGACGCATTGTTAAGTGCTGGTAACTATGAATTATTAAGAATTAAGAATTAACATAACTTGATATGCTGACAGAGAAGATAGCCAAGTAGAAGAGCAACGATGTTTTACTTCACGAAAGCTTTCTAAAGTCATGAGCTCAATTGATCAAACTCTGGAAATTTTTTCACGAAATGAATAGACAACAACATTACGATATTAAAAGCTACAAAGAAGTTTACTTAGAAATGAAAAACAAATATGTTCAGCAGACTTTTCCCAATATAGTTAGCGTTTTTTATTGTGCAACATTGTCATTCATTTTCTTTTTTTTTTTGATTTTCGAAATATGTACATATATACATACATACCAATCAATAAAAAAAATGTTGATAAGAAAAAAATTTTGATTTTTATACGATTTCTTATAGAAAGCTACGATTCATTTCGTGTCGTTTTGTTTTGTGTTGTGTTCTTTGAAAAGCAACTACGACACAAAGCGGGCCCTTGGTGCATTAGAAAAAAAAAAATCCCTGAAAAATACTAAAAAATAGCAACGGAGGAAAGATTTGCGCGAGGCAGTATCTATTTAAGCAGCAAAAAAAAATCATTCATTCTGCATTCTTATACCTAATGGTTTCTTACGAATTTTTACGTTTGAGGATTGTAGGCCTATTTGAATGGAAATTAGGTTAGGATAACTTATCGAATATGTTCTACATTTTTCATTAGAAGGTGTTGTTATAAAAATATCGATAAAGAAGTGAAAACTGTTTGAAACTCTTTGCCGTTACCAAATATGGTGGAAAACGCGAGAAAACGCTTTTCAAGTCTTAAGTGTCCACATTTGCCATGTCTGGGCTCATCAAAATTTATGGCATTAGATATATGATTATTATTATTGTTATTATTATTATTATAAATGTAGCAAGAGAATAAATTCTAACACTAAAGTCTCAAAGCACTAGCATCTAACGTTTTCGGCTTTATGAAAAACTCTACCGCACTTGAGATTTAAACCCACCACCATTGAGTTACTAGTCGAGACTCTTGCTTCTCGGCCACTCAAGAGGATCGGGCTAGATATAAAATCAGCTTGGTGAATAACATTTGTAAAATCTTTTGCAATATCACCAATCTTAGAAACGCACTTCAAATTTTTATTAAGGTATAAATTGTAATCCGTCCGGTCATTAAAAGTCACAATTTCACGATTGATAACTTTATGTATAATTGAGTGGTTGTGAAGGGTCGTGTTGAAGTTAATAATCAATGGAGGGTGCTCGTAATTGTGGTCATTACTGCCATAAATATGAAGTAAGTTAGCGGGAAGACAAGGCGAAAGGTAATAAGTTGAGAATTTTCTTCGATAGTCAATATGTCGGTCTTATAGTGGACAAAACGGAATAGTTGTTATTATATCTCTTCCTTTCGGACGTACTTGTCTGTTCATGGATTTAGGGGTTCTATTTGATCAAAGACTTCATGTTACTTTGCACATTGAGCCATCTTTAAGTAGAGCTAGGTCCGCGCTTGGTTTAATTAAGAGGTGATCCAAAGAGCTAAAGGATCCTTATATTACAAAAAAGTTATACGTGTGCTTAGTAAGACCAAAAGTTAAGTATGCCTCGGTTGTGTGGTCTCCCTCCAATAGGTGTTATGTAGATTCAATTGAATCAGTTCAAAAGCAATTCTTGCTGTTTGACCTTAGGAATTTGGGACACGCTTTCTCTCTTTTCTCTCTTTGTCGCCCTAAAAAATAGATCGCTTCTATTGTCGTTACCGTCACTTAAGGAACGTACAATTAATCCTGATGTCTCTTTCTTAATTAAATTAATTAATGGTACTACCGACTCGTCATTACTTGATGAGATAAGCTTTAATATCCGTATCCACTTTCTTTTTTTTGCCTGCTTATTTTTTTATGTATGTATCATTATTTAATTATTATTATTATTTTTATCCTTACTTCCCCTTATATGCCTTATACTAGTTTTTAATACTAATTAGTACGCGATTTACTTCTAAGGGTCGATTGAATTCGACTGTTAATTTTCTTTAGTTGAGTTTCGTGTGTAAGTAAATAAAAATAAATAAATAAAAAAACTGGGGAAGAAAATGAGCTACGCAAATTGATATATCAGAATCGTTGCAATTGACTTCGATACACGAAGCTTGTAAAAGCGATTTTCTAAAGATGTTTGAAATTTGAATCCAATAATACACTTCGCTAGAATCGCGGCGCTATCATGAGCACTATTATAAAGGTAGTTGGCAGGCATTTAATTGTATCCAGTCATTACGAAACGAGAACGATTGAAATGTGAAACGACTGAAATAATTCCTTGAGATAAGACAAATGTAACGACTATAGTATCGAACACACCGGTGTAAGTACAGGTAAGTCACGATATAAATTTACTTATAAGTAATTGTAAATAGATACAATAGTCACTAAGAAATGCTCGGAGCACAGAAAAGCAACTAAATAAATAAACATTAGTGAAAATAACAAACTGTATTTTGCATTTCCCTGCACTACGAAATTTTAATGAAGTACTTTATGGATGTGACTCCCAACATGACCATTAAGAGCGCCATCATCATGGGGATAAAAGTGTTTGTCATCTCAACCTATTTTTCGTCAAATCTTCAATTTTCTAGAAGGTTTACTGCTTTTCAACACGTCAGCGTACTAGCGACGAGAAAAATTATAATATTATTACCATTACTACCATCAATACTACGTAGAATTAAGTGTTCTCTATTAACCAAAAGAAATTCGTATAGATTCAATGAATAATTATCATAATGCATATCCTGTAGTAATCTGTGCAAAATGAAATTTTGAAGCCTCTTCTAAAGAAAAACTATTAAAAAGCATGTAAGCCTTATACAAACTCAGCAGGACGCAAAAAATTTTATTTATTATTATTAAAATGCCTTCACCTTAAATTTCCATCTTAACACAATGCAATAGGTTCCGCGAAAATTGGGTTTGCAACATTACTTGTCAAGCAGCGGAACGAACCATTTTTCATAGACTTTTTTTGATCGGCTTGAAAGCCAGTTCGAAATCTTTTTATGGTATCACCCTATTTAAACAGAAGTAGCGAAAGCCACGTCAACTTTCTCATGTGAGTGAACTACTAAGTCGATTTGACTTGTGTTTGTTAAATGATTTTCTTCCGCTGCTAGTTTCAAATAAAAATTGAAAAGCATTTAATACGAAAAAGCATCAATGAAGACGGCGGGACCTACCGCCTTTTGGCCTTATGGGTATGTTCACATTTTTTTTTAACTCGTTGATATATTAGTAATTGATAAAATACCGAAGTAGGTCTTGATTATCTTTACCACTATGCTTTGCAAACCCCAGGGACGATTGACAAATTTCTCAATGATTGAATGTATAAAAATCGAGAGATATTTAGCTATATTTTTACGTGCTATCTGGCTGGTTTTCAAGCGTAATAAGTACTATACGCCACTTATATGATGATAGATAAAATTTTATTTTTCATCCGTATGCAAGGTCTTTCAGTTTTGTTGGTCTCAATGGATGGATTTTAATCTGTTTGCACAGAACGTTCATTCTCATTACCAACACCAAAAAGTGCGTCCAGTTCTTCTCTGTATACGGCATCCATACTTCGCTGCAAGCTCGCTATGCTTAAGACAAAACAAATTTGAAAGATGTATCTTTCTATAATAAAAATAAGTTCTTGGTTTTTCTCTTTCTTTAACAAAAGAATAATTTTTCATAACTGCTTTTTCGTGTTTGAGATTTTTCTTATTTTTTTTTATAATATAAACAAAAGAAACACATTTGCTATCTGTTCCAGAAATATGCAGCAAATGTGCAGTTTTTTCAGGAGAAAAGCGAAACGAGTCTTTTATCTTTTAATGAAATAACTTGAAAAGTATACTATCTCAGGTATTTTCGCCCAAAAAAAAATACGAAAGGTAAATATTCTTTGCACTGCTTTACTTCGCCTTAAGCAAAAGATACAGTGTGTGCTTTTTACTTTGTTCTTTATATTCACTTATACTAAATATCTGTCTGCGAAATTTCTGCTTTAAAATATTTTTTTAAGTATTTCTTGCAACGCAAACATCTTCTTGAAATGTGTTTGTTCTTATGAGCAAATAGCATTTTATATTAAACCGGCTTCGTTTTGAATAACCGAATTCCTTGGCTTGTGTTAAATGTTGCCCTGACTGGGTGATAGAGCAATCCGAAGACTTGTAATGGCAATTTATCTCAGAAATATCGATCCAGCAAGGTAGGATAGCACTTATTATTAATTCCAATAGCTTGCTTGGGATTGCTTCTTACAAGAAAAAGTATAGAGCCACGTTATTGCAAGATAGGATAGCACTTATTATTAATTGCTTGGGATTGCTTCCTGCAAGAAGTAGTACAGAGTCACGTTATTGACTAAATCAAGTGATCGTCAAAACCTTCATTTTTCTGAATTCAATTGCGTTTCATTTAGGTTATCAAGTTGCTAACTTGACTAAATGGTGACAATTTTGTTTAAGACGACAAATGTTAAATTAAAAGTGCATTCCCCTTCGTTGAAGATAATTGCGCGATGACAATCGTCATTTTTTCGTACATACTTTAGGTCACATTGAAAGTAGTTAAGTCGTTGATGTGGTCTTATATGATAACATATTTACTCCTTGCACAGGATAGGCAACAAAACCGGTTATTTCCGGGTGTTGTTTACGTTTAGGATTCATTGATCCTGACAAAGTGAAAACGTCCATCAGCAATATTATATAAATGCTGAACGTGAAGAGGAATAGCTGAAAAAGAGAGCTGGTTTGAAAACAAGCCATCAATATGTGGCGCCACTAGAACGTTCTGCTTTGAAAAAGTTATTTAAACTGTCTATATCACTTCAATCTTGTGGGACGTTGTGAGACTTTGCAGCTGTTCATAGTGAAGTCATGCTATTGCGTATCCAAAATCCGCTCCTGTTTTACCTGTCAATAGCTTGCCGTCTTCTTTACGCTTACGTCTCCTTTTACTTCACGATATATGCAAGAATCTATGTATGTAAGGTACTTGCATACACGCTGACCACTTTTTCACTTGAAAAGCCAATTATTGACAAAAGTTGGTACAACCTATTGAGCAAAACAATTTCCATCGCTTCCTTGCTCCAATCTTTCGACCTAAACATCGCCCATTTTCGCACTTCTTCAGTATTTCGAAAACGCGTGCCAGACCAGCTATTCTGCAACGCTTTAAACAAGTGGTAATCAGAAAGCGCTATGTTTGGTGAGTACACTAGATGCGGCAGAAGTTCTCATTCGAGCTGCAAAGTGTATTCTCGACGGCTCTTGCAACGTGTGGCAGAACATTAGCATGCAAGAGGATGACTTTGCATCTATTAACCACTATTGCTGATCTTTCCCGCAACAATACATCGTTCATTTGTTCTTTGAACTTTTTAGTCCTCCAGGGCGTTCTTTGTCATTGACATCACACTCACTACTTTAAAACCATTGAAATCAAAACCAAGAATTGCGATATTGCGCAACATAACCACAAGTTTCTAAAAGTGTTCGATAAGTTTCGTCTGCAGATTTCTTCAAATCAAACAATAAAAGCACTGAATGTCGGAAATGCAATTTTAAGCGTTTCATCATTAGTCTCTGCGTATACCAAATAACTCAGTGATCCTAAATGGAAAACCGTTATTTTATATAGAGAAATGTCAAAATGACGACATTTAATCGTTGTACGCATCGCTACTTCGCATTAGTTTCGTCATTTTCATCAATTAGTGTTCTTGATCGAAATACATGCAAGCACCTATTATAACTGGAAACTGCGTATGCATGAACTCCTCCTTGCGAGAAGTTTAAACAGGAGTAATCACAGAAAAGTATATACGTACAAGCATTGTTGGACGCGTACGCAAACAACCCGGAAGAAAGAAGAAGCGCAGCTAAGAAATGAGATTAAAAACTTACAATTTGAAACTCTTTAAGACTAAGTTAAATGCATTTGAATAAAATTTAAGTGGGATTTTATGTGAAAGTTTTATTCTTCTTTGAAATATTCCTACATTTAAGCACTACTTGGTTGCTTACTTTTCTACTTTTACATGGAAAGATAATCTGTTGTTTTAATAAAAAAGAAGAAAAAAAAAACAACGACTGCAAAGTTTTCTTTAATTTGCATTTAATTAGCTTCATTTGATATTTTTAGTTTACTAAAAAGCGCCTTATTAGAGTTGTTTGGCAGTAGCCAGTATGTCTGGTCCTTTCATTAACAATGCGAACATTTCTTCCTCTTTTTGTGTTAGTTAGGTCGTTGTGGCTTAACTAAAATTGTTTGTGTCTGCTGATAATAGCTCAGTTAAGTTTTGGGAAAACTTTGTAAAGTTTGGTTTTGCTTTATTTGTTTGGTTAGTCAGAAACTTTATGAGGACCAAAAATTCTACAATTTTTAAATTGAAGACATCCCTCCGAAAACAATGGTTAATAACATGGCTCTGTTTATTATATCTTGAATGCCCTTGCCGAATGTTTCAAAACATATCCAATATTCGCAGTGGGCTCTAAAATTATGTAAGTTCCCGAAAATGGCTTTGGATTCAGATTAATGCACCCGTGCTCGCGCACATGCTATTATTTTCAATTCTTTGGAATTACAGTATGAAGTGATTCTCAATTATTCTGCGATCTAAACACAACTAACCGATAATGAGTTTTTATAAAATCTTTCGATGGATTCTATTGCTATCTATCTCTCAAGTTCTGCATACACGTCAACTTTGTTTATAGTTTCTTCGCTGCTAAAATTACGGAGAACTTTTGAGAACTCTATAGCAATAACGCGAACTGCCTTGTCATACGCTATTGAACAGCTCATATTTTATCACCCTCTACCTTGTCACCAGTGATTTTTCTCACCTTAGACTGGTCTTGGCGAATTTAGTTGCGAAAAAAGTTCCCGCAAGTTCCTGTTTTCTTAAGACGCCTAGCTTGCTTTACGTAAAGGAAAATAAACGTTATGTTCTTAAATTTCCGAATTTACATAGAAACGTGCGACACTTGTCCCATTTGGTTCTCAAGTGAGTTTAAAAGAATTTGTAATGAGACGGCTGAGCAGTTACGCCTCTATACGAACAAATAGTTTTACTTATTTGTGATCCTACCAATTTATTTGCTCTCTTCTCTTAACAGCATTTAAATACATAGATTGACTTGCTAACGTCAACTAACTCAACTAACGTTGTAGGTTATGTTATGAAAAGTTTCATTCTTTTTTAAGTTAGACGTAAGTCGTTGGTATTCCTTTAACAAGTGCGGTCATTGCTCACTTCAAAGAGTAAAGCCATCGGCTAGTCGCTATAAAGTCTTGCAGGTTTACGGCAAGCTTTATAAGCTTTTTCGCTATCGCTCAAAACAGGCTGATAAGTGTTATAAAGTTAATTGATTTTTCACGTCCTAAAAGCATTTACAAATTTGTTGAATCGAAGCATAAAATACACATTCTACTAATGCAAATCCGTTACGACGATAAGGAGACATTTGAAACTGTGGCAATTACTAACAGTGTGCTACTTTTTAATCGGATTATCTTCTCACAAGAAGAGATTTTGAATATAACATAAAATTTTAGACCTAGTGCTAATGGGATCCTATTTTGCTTTCTTACATCGTATTGTAAGTAAATTTCTTGAGATCAATATATAGAAAATTTCTGTCGCTTCATAAAAATGGTAGCAAGGGTTTCTTCAATGTAAGACCAAAATTATTTGAGATTATTTTCCAGTAAGTGCTTTATCGGTTTTGGCGGCTCAGGTACTTCCTCAGAAAGACGAACAAGAAAAAAAACCTCTGTGACCTCTGTTGTCGTGTTTTCAAAGCCCGGTTCGACTGCACGCTAATTGACAGTTATATTGACGATTTTAGTAAAGTTTATGATACTTTAACTAAAGCTCTTCGTTTTAAATTTAATAAAAGATTTTATGTATTTAGTTTAGGTGGAGCGAAACTATATGATCTTTTTTTGCAATTGTGGACATACTCAATTCTGAACCATGTTCACAATCAATTTTTATTTTGTATATTATGTAATAAGAAGAAATTGGACGTTGAAGAAGGAGGAATTGAAGGTTTTGGAGGAATTGAAAGTTTTTAAGATCGTAATCATGTGTTCAACGATATACGCGGACAAATCGAACTTACAAGCTTTCCGATCACATTTATGTGGACACTTAGCACATGTAAAGGTATTTTTTGCGTTAATTCCCATACACAAAAATCATCCGCAGTGTAGATTCAGCTGAATTAGAGAACACTAAATACGTTGAAGGCTTAACCTAGTTAAAATCAAAGATATCTTAAAACCAAGATATTGATATGTACACATAAGAATAAGAAAGAGAAACTCATATACCCATCAAGTTTAATCACCCCCCAACAGCTAATATACATGAACACAGACCAATCAATTGGTTCTAGCATACCAAAACTTAGCAACATGATTTTTTATATTGCGGAAGCGTAGTTCGATAATAAAAATTATAAACTTTAGTTTACGTACGACGTTTTCAACAAGCGGATATTGAAAAGAGTAGTTTTAATTGATCCTACAGGATGCGATAAAGAAATTAGGTTATAAACTTGATTTAGATTTTTACAAAGGGCAAAGGACAAAGTTAGTTGTTAAATTTTCAGTGGCTAAGTTTCATAAAGCGAACGTATAGATGTATTGATTGTATAAGTTGACCGATGAACCAGTGACACCATATTTCTGCTTCACCTTGAATGGAAGTCCTAAGTCTGCCCTACACTTTCCGAGTGAACGGAATGATATGAGTAGTAACCTATTTTCGTAAGGATATGTGGATCCCAATCTAAATGCCTTAGTGTAAGAAACACGCCCTGCTTCAGCAAAGATCCAATTGAATTTACATTGCAACGATACGATGATTATCATACAACGGACACATATGCCAGCATAGTTCGTACTAAGCTCATATAGAGTCGTTTCATTCCCTTCCAATAAAGCCTAACATTGATTTAGCTCTATTTTAAAATCGTTCAATATGTAAATTGAATCGAAATTAATGACCGAATAGAACACCTATGCGAAGAAACGTATCCATATTCTCATAGTGAACGGATTTCGTATTGAAAGTGATAGCTTCTTACATCTCTCTTTATTTAAATTTATTGAATTAATGATCATTAA
>KK499964.1:346912-431503 GCA_000688715.1 Glossina pallidipes
TGGATCCCAATCTAAATGCCTTAGTGTAAGAAACACGCCCTGCTTCAGCAAAGATCCAATTGAATTTACATTGCAACGATAGGATGATTATCATACAACGGACACATATGCCAGCATAGTTCGTACTAAGCTCATATAGAGTCGTTTCAAAATTTAGAAAAACTTCAAATTTTGCTAAAATTAAACTTCAAAAACTTCAAATATAGCAAGTAAGAAAATTATATTCGGTCATATTCAAATCTTTTATAGCCATCAACGTGGTCCTAAAAAACAAACGATATTTTTTTGTATTTTAGGATAAAAGTGAAAATTTATATAGTGTATGTTTTGTTCCTTACGAGTAACAAGCAAAAAACACGGAAAACAAAGGTCCTCGCCATAGTCTTCCATAGACATCCATAGGCATAGACATCCATACTCTTCCATAGACATGTGGGCGTTGTAGGTGGGTTCTTTGAAAAGTATGGGTCATTTCCAAGCTTGTAAGTGATATCTTCATTTTTACGAACATCAGAATGTTTACCACAGCAACTACGCAGTTACGAAGACGGACATATGGACAGATTAATAGACGGACATGCTTAGGTGCATTCCGAATGTGAAACTGGCCAAGAATTTATATACTTTATGTGACGTTTGAAGCTTGTTTCTGTGCATAACAAAGGTAGTGAAAAATAATTGGAAAAATTAAATAGGCCTGGCCGATTTTTTCCATTTTGATTTAGGTACTACAAGATCGATCATAAAATATACGGTCAAATCTTCTATTCTTATCTGCTGCAATATATGAGTAATGAGCAAAAGCCAATTTTTTATATTTTGGAAAATAGAAGTATACTCAGGTCACGCAATACTGTAGGTGCCCACTTCGACCAATTTAGCCCATTTTCAATAACAACCTACGTGCAGGAACTTCCAATGTTCCTGCCAAATTTTAGGAGAATGTTTACAACTGAGATCAGTCGATTCAGAATTTAATGCTGATCAAGAATTTACATATTAAATGGTTGCATGTATTTTGGCCATCGACTTCTATAGGTAAAAATGATAAACAAAATGGAAAAAACCATAACGGTTGAATTTAATGGTTCCAACCTTCCTCTCCATAATTCTCCATTCAGTATTATTGAGTTATTCAGTGTATACAGATGCTAAACACTGCCTATTCGACTTTCATTACTTTTTTTGTTTCATTTGAAGAAATCTGCTGCCGAAGCCCACAAAACACGTTCAGAAATTTATGCCGATGTTACTCCATTACCACTTTTGAGTTACCACTTCTTGAGATCGGTTCAGCATGGCTTGGCTGGCACGCGGGTCCGCAAAGTTGAAGAAGTGCGAAAATGAGTCGGTGGTTTGATCGCTGCCAAATCGATATAAGTTCTTTCAACACGATATCGCCATATTGCCAGAAATGTAGCAAAATTTTGTATTGAAAAATTTTGGTTAATATATATTCAACCAATTTTTCTCAATAAATGCCTTTTTGAACTAAAAAAAGGCCAAAATACCTGCAAGCACCTAATTCTTTATGTGGTCTCTGAAGATGCGTCCTGGGCGTTGCAAACGCGTAGACAAAATGAATATGCCATTCATCCTTCGGTGATGGGTATAAAACTAACATGGTTCAGCTGATCACCAATCAGGACGAATGTGGACGAGTGTTAAAGTATTTAATAATCCCCAACTTTATGATAGAAGCATTCATGCCAAAGTCGATCCGGTTATAGTTCTCATTGTAGTTATCCTCATATCTTCGGATCAGATAGTTGTTGCCATAGTTCCTTTCTTATTAACTCACATTAAGTGTTCAAACCTCCCCAGCCAAGCGTTGTGGAACATTTAAGTATATTTCATATATCAAGTATTCGGAATCAGACGTGCCATTCAGGAGCTTATGAACAAAAGGACACATTAAGCGTACTCGTCTGCTTTCAACAGCGGACAACTTTGTAAGCGCTAAATGATTCCTATGTTGTGAAAGGCGGATTTTTGGCAACCGGCGCCAGCTAAGCAGTAGCAACCCTTTTGGTATAGACTCAATCTGCTTACGGTAAAGATCGTATTGTGAACCCCAGAAAAAAAAAACTTTGTTAAGTATTTTTTGGTTGACTTTTGAGATGTTCTATCATAAAGCAGCAGAGCACATAAAATCTATAGTTGCTTAAGAATAGAAAGACTTCTTCACATTAATACTCAAAACTAAGAGAAGGTATTCGATCCGTTGATGGTATTCTCCAGATTGTAGAATTTTAAAGAAAACTAACAGCTTCTTAACTCTCTATTCCACCGAGTTGAATTATGAAGGCAGCTAAGCCGCCTGCGAAAATGACTTTTGCTGCAATTGAAGGAAAATCCAAACATTACCGACCCTTCCCCTCCTTCCCCATATATGGAAGGTGATTCAAGAAATGGCCCCATCCGAACCAAATTTGTTTTATATGCCAAGATTTTATTTCCTATCAATTTTTTGGAGAAATTTTAAAAATTTCCATTTCTTCACCTTATGCGGATTTTGATGCAGGATACATTATATTTGTGCGAATGCATGCAACAACCAGAGACAACAAAGTAGCTGTGAGTAGGTACGATGACTTTACAATAATTAGCTTTAATGATGTCAGCACTGCATTGAGTTAAGAGTCGAATAAAATGCGTACGATTACGAAACGCGCGCACTATGCACACAAACACAAATTTATGATTGAATGTGTTTGCATACAGTTTAAAACGTAACTTAAATGCATCACTATAGCGATGCATGCAGATAGACTTCGTTGCTCGCATTTGCAGTGACAAACAAAACAATGTTTCTGTAAACAAAACTTAATCATATTAGTTTTTCTAGCACCATGGTGTGTTGTAACAGAATGGAAGCCGTTTACCGAATTGTATCATTTCAGTAAAGCGTGATATGTATGCATGTTCGAGGTGCACCTCCTCGAGAATTTAAGCAGGCTTTAGAATTAGCCGGCTGTTATTAGAAATTTTAATTAAAAAATCTAAATAACTCTTATAATCCTCTTAGTGCGAAATGTTTTCCATATTAATATAAGTTTTTTAAATTAATAATTCCTGGAAAAAGTTTTAAAATTATCCCAGGACTAATTTAACAATTTCGCGTTACCTTCATATTCTCTCGAGCTGCTTGTAGAAGGCAACATGTGAAAGTTTTCGTAAAAAGTTGTTACAATTTCTTACAAGCAATCACTCCGCTCTTATATGTTTTCAACAATTTCCTCTTCTCACCACATATAACTAAGAAGCGAGAACAGAAAACTTAACTTACTTCGGGACATATATGAAAGTTTCCCAACTCGAATACTTAGAGACTATGTTAAACTAAATATTTTATATTATTTTAATGAGAATTAAATCTGCTAGAGCACGTGCAACAATCGTGTTGGCGACAAACACTTAATTGAACTAAAATTCCTTTTCGTCTTGACAACGCAATTTGTTGGTGATTTATGTTAGTTTTAAAGTTATATCCAACAAAGAGCGATTACAAAAATGCGGTTGATATTAAGCCAGACTACAATTTGTTACGAAATTAATATTTTCATGTAACATGTAACTCTTACATTTTCTCGCCATTAATTTCCTTCTTCTGGTCTACTAGCAATGATAAAAACATGGGGAGAACACATGGGTGCCATTATCTCGGCGTGGTGACAGTTACACGTCTTATACGCCATGGGATCTTCATTATATATAAAAAAGTAAACACACTGTAATGGGTCATATATCACCATTGAAAACCTCACATCACCCCACCTTTATATGTAATAATAAGGCGTTATATGCGAAGTCGCCGAAAATGGGGCCGATCCAAACCATTTTCAATAGCGTTTGTCCTTAAGCCAAAACGCTTCGATTTCAGAAATATATTTGAAAAATTTCAACTTGTGGCTCGAACACAAGGCTGACATCCAGAGAGGTAAGCTTAGATCGATCAGAAAGTGATTCCAAGTCGATCAGTACAATAAAAGGTAAATCTATCTCAGGTCTTTCCGAGTGTTGTACAAACTTAATATACGTTTGTCCCGCAAGTGGCATAGGGCATAAAAAAATTGAGAAACAAAAAATTAATTTTCAAATCCTTTAATTGTTTGAAAATAAATTAAATTTATGATTTGACCTAAAAAAAGTTGCAAAAAAATTCTGATAAATTAAATTAAAGTTACTTGAATTCATAAATCATTTAAAAGAAAAACAACAAACTTTATCGCAAATACTCTATCAGCCATAAATTTTGCAAAGTTTCTTCCACCAAATTGTTTTTATCATTTCATAAAATGTAATTGAGTAAACGGAACATTCAATGCCATAAACGACGTGACATGAGGAGTACCTGAAATTTTATATTAAACACACTTCGCAAACTTAACCGAAATTTTTATTTACGTTCGCCGTAATGACAAACACATGTCTCATTTACCGAATCCATTAATTGCATAAAATCAAAAGTAGAGAAAAGTGATAAAATTTTTTGTTCATATTTTCTTAACGCCGTGTTATCAGTGCTAGAGAACGACGTACGTATGTACTTACTTCACTTTTAATTGCTTCGTTAAAAAGCGTTTTAACTAAACTTTTGTTACGATGTGCATGAAGTGGGAATTGGCTTCCGAAAAAAATTATTTATTAATATGTTATTGTATGTATTTTGATCAGCTTTATCTAACGGTGAAAATGGTAAACTAATGCGAAGTTTAAATGTACACAACATGTAAGATAACAATTTTCCATTTAGTATTGTGAGTTATTCAGAGTATACAGACGCTAATAATGGAACGCTTAAAATTGCGTTTTCGACATTCATTGCTTTTGTTGTTTGATTTGAAGACATCCGCTGCCGAAGCCCTTCAAACGCTTTTAGAAGCTTACGGTCGGTTTTGATTTTACTGGTTTAAAGACGTGATGTCCACGACAAAGAAAGCCCTGGAGGAAGAAAAAAGTTCGAAGACAGTCAATTACAAGACTTATTGGACAAAACGCCTGCTCAAATTCTCAAAGAACTTTCGAACGGATTAGCAAGTGATGAATTAACTGTCTCTAGATGTTTACATAGAACGGGAAAAATCCAAAGGAAACGAAAATGGCTGTCATGTGAATTGATGAGTTATTGCTCCAAAAAAGATCAGCAGCAGCGCTTAATAATATACAACAAATACTATAGCACTCAAGTCCGCGGACGTGTTAAGCAAGTCTTTGTAAGAGTGGATACACATTTTAAAACCGAGAAAGAGACTAGTTTTTACATTTGTGGCAAGATTAATTATTTCCCGATTTCTGACAAGCTAACATTTACCAAGGACTAGCTTCATTCGTTTATTGCACTTTTTCTTTCTTTCTATATTCCCAATAGTCCTTACGGCTATCCGATGTTCTTGTTACTGCAATTTAATCCAAGTATCCAATAATTTTCCACTTTCTTCGCGCGTATCAATCATGGTGATATTCGCAATAATTTTAAACAAATGTTGTCAGTGTTTCTATGTTGCCCTTGGAATATAAAGAAAAACCTGACATTGTACAAATTGTGCCAGTGGTAATTAAATATCCACTGCGTAAATAAAAAGAAGCGAAAGCTGGGCGCTGATTATGTATCTTTTAGTTAACTAGCTCTCACTTGAACGACATACATTGGTTGAGGCTTTTGTATGGCCTTCGTAATCCAAAATCTATTTTGAAAAAACATTGGGAAAATAAGGGGCAATTTTGATGTTTGTTTACACTGACACAATGAATAAGAAAATCATACAAACGTAAATAAAAACAAGTAAGAACATTACAGGCGGATAAGTCCGACTATTAAATACCCTATACCAGTTCGGCTAAGATAGTTATTCGTTCGACTTAATAATAATACTAAAAATTACAAATTATTTTCATGCAACGCGTACTTTTCATAAAAGCATATTTTAAGAATCCTGATGGGTGTTGATATATAAAAGATAGACCTATATGGTCCAAATTCGGTAAGATTGGTTTCTATGTCACTTTACTCTTTTGAACTGAAGTTTAAGCTTTCGTAGGAAAGGCTATATGAGAGAGGGTCCAAAACATTCCCCCACCCTAACCAAATTTGTCGTACCAATATAGAAACACTATTACAGAGCGAGTTTTGTCGAGATGACTTTAAAATTGCAATCGCTTTCCATCTAACGAATTTTCAAAATATGGCGTTGTACTGGAACCAGTCGAAAAGGCAGATCGATCCAAACCATACTCAATAGCGTTCGTCCTTGAGCCAAATCACGTCAATGTACCAAATTTCATCAAAATACCGTAAGAGTTGTGACATTTAGCTTGAAGACAAATTTAGATGAACAGACAAAAGGCAGGCAGACAGATGAACGGACAGATAGGCTTATATCGATTTAGAAAACGATTCCGAATTGATCGATATAACAAAAGATTGCTCTATTTTTATCACATGTGTGTTACACAACGTATATAATAAAATTATGTAAAATTTTTGATGAAGTAAAGCACGAAGCGCTTTTAACAGAAAAAACTAATGCAAAATTTCAACCAATGAACTTGCAACTTTCTTCGAACCGGCGCGAATACTTACACATGGTATGCGACTTGGAATTTTTTGAAATCTTCTCGATCCTCGTTTGGATACATATTATTATTTCCCCCCTTTTACGTAGAAAAGCTATAGAACTTATACAAAGTTAGCATTCCTAAGGCGGTTTAAGTATAGGAGAATACATGGTATCTTTAATTTTATAATAAAAAAGAAGAGATCACTTAAAAGGAGTTCCCATTCCTCTTAATAAAAAGACAATAAATGACTAAAATGAAATTCCCTGCATATATACCTACTATGAAATGAAAATAAATTAGTTTATTATTATATTTTTCGAAATTCATTTTTTTCCATCCATGTACTTTTTAAAACGTTAGCTTTTTTGTGTGTATGAGTATGTCCATGAGTCATGTTTTCTATAAATTTTCGTTTTTCCTCCAGTCTTTCTTTCATAATAACACATGTTCTGCTTGCTATTTGTGTGACTTTTTTTATCCATAATGTGGAAACTTGGCATCATTTATAAATTTATTTTGAATTGTTTCATTCTATAGAAGTAGACATAAAAGAATCTGTACTGGGAGTTCTATAGGGAGCGCAACAAACCCACGGTTACCTTATGGATAATCAATACCAATACTTCGCAATTTTTTCAAAATGTTTAGAAATAATGGATAGATAAGTAGGACAAGAATGATTATTGTAGACGGGCAAGGCCAACCCACGGTTACCTTATGGATAATCAATACCAATACCTCGCAATTTTTTCAAAATGTTTAGAAATAATGGATAGATAAGTAAGACAAGAATGAATATTGTAGACGGGCAAGGCCAACCACTAGATACCCTACACCATTTCGCCCATTACAGTTATTTTCTCGTTTGGTACTAATACACAAAAATTACACATTATTTTCAGGCAAAAGCGTACTAAGCTCAAAACGCCACCTGACGTGACGACAAATTTAGCAAATTTAGTTGACTTCCTAAGAATTTTATTATATTTCAGTTTCTGTTTTAAAAAATAAAAATTAGACTGATAATTCCCGTACAGGTCGAGGGTCTCAAAAGTAAACCTAGGTGATCCAATTTCCATGTCATTAATTGTTTCATTACTTGCTGGTGAGGTACAATTTTCATCATAAAATATTTAAAATTAAGCTTTTTTCGAAAAGACTTACTATTCACAGGAAATCTTATATGGAGGGAGATCCAAGAAATAGCCCCATGTGTTTCGAATTCGATCTAGCTAATTTCTATGTCAAATTACCATCATGAACAAATTTTCATCACAAAAGAAAAAGGATTAGGACTTCTTAAGCTTCCTGACGACTCCCATGTGCTGTGGCATCCTAAAAGTACACCTACGTGGTCAAAATTCTACGGCATTGATTTCTTTGTTAATTTACTGTTATGAACCAATCTTCACTATAAACTATTGAAAATTTTTACAGTACAAAGATTCAGTTTCCGTAGGAGAGGGGGTTCAAAAAAATTCTCCAACCGAACCAAATTTTCCAGTGTCAAATTACTGTTATTTAGCTAGTTTTGCGAAAAATTTTCGCTTTATAACGGTTTTTCAAAATAAGGCGTTATATGGGGAGTGGTCGAAAAAGTGAACCGATCCGAACCTTTTTCAATAACAAAACGTCACTATTCCAAATTTCATCAAAACATCTTAAAAATTGTGATCTGCACTTGGAATACAAAATAACACGGACATACATGAGACGTTCGGATGGACGCACAAGCTTAGATCGATTCAGAATCATTCTTTCAGTATAATAAAAGGTATAATAAAAAGGTGGGTTTATCCTAAGCCCTTCTGAATGTTACTGAATGAATGAAAATAACTTTACAAAAACTTAATATACACTGTACCACAGGTGATGTAGGGTATACAAGAGGTGGAAATTCAAGAAAATATATTCAGCGCAATAATAAACCACGCACGACCAACCACAGAAACATTAAGAATCGAAGATTGTATTGCTTATGGGAAAGCACACAATGCTTCGTTGTGGCCACATTCGTTGCTATCAATGTATTCATTTTTAATTCCCACGCCTGCCAACCATGCGCTGCTTCATTGTGTTTGCCTTTCATGTTCATACATATTCTTGTTGTTTATATCAAATGAAAGAATTTAGTTTTTTCGTTACGATTTTGGGAAAACTCTAAATACATGCATACGTTCACACATGCAGTTCTCTAAATAAACGCATGCACAATCGCACATATATATTTCTATTACAGAACTAGCACATACATCCACGCATTATCTATTCAATATATTCTACTATCGCATACGCGTGCAGTGAGTTCCATTCATATTGGGTTTTTCGCTCCACAAGAAATAAACGCTTGTTAAGCTCAATCCATTGTCCAAGCATACAAATTTTTTTCACTATTTTATACTACTAGGGAATACATATTAAAGCATAAAATAAAAACAAATAAAACGTTATTCCAAAATAATTAAATAGCTTTAAAAGCTCAAAAAACGAGGCGTCATTAATATTGAGTTTCTTTCATATAAGAAAGGGTACGAAGATAAAACAGCGTATTATTAAAAATTAATATTTGGCGAGATATCCTTCTTTCTTAATAATGTCGCACTTGTTGTTCTCCGTAATAAGTCTCTTTCTTGTTCTTTCTTGTCTTTTTTTTGCGTGTTTACAGTTTTCCTCTTGGCTTGCTCTTTACTTACCTTGTGAAGTTTACGTCTAATTTGAGAGATCATTTTAGTGTGCGAGACAAACTTTTTTGCTTTTTTCTTCACACTCTCTCTCTCTCTCTCTCTTCTCTCTTCAATAAAAATGACAAATCCGGCTCCCCCCTGGCAGTTCGGGTGTGTTTGCTGATCATCAAGTTTAGCAAGTCGCGAAAGCTACGCGTGCAAATGTGATCATCCCGTCTATATTCTCGCCAACTCAAAATGCTCAGTAGCCCACAGAAAGACAATATTCGTGTCGAGGGTGGTGCCTGACATCTCCGACGATAACACAAAAAGTTATTTGCTGCTAATGTCTCATCCGTCAATTTGAAGCGTGTAAGCGTTTTCAAATTGGCTCCATCACAACCTCGTCTTTTAAAGTGTTAGTTCCGACTGAGAATATGGAGATATTGTTAAACAAACCATTGTGGCTAATTAGATCCTTAATTAATGAATTCATTCCTCGGGATCGACCCCGTAATACTAATTCGATAGCTCTTCCACCCTCAAAAAACAAAATATTTCCTCAGGCACCAAAATGTTAGGAGCATAAAAGTTCGCTATACTTTTCTACATGCAATAAGCACGGAGTTTTCCTCTTTGGCCTTCACTGAAACTTAGTTAAAGCCTGATGTAGGTTCCTCGAACTTTTTCACAATTCCTTCCAGGTTTCCGGGAAGGAACGATTGGATCGTACTGGTGGTGTTGTCTTAACTGCCATATCTGCTGCTGTCCCGTCCTATTCAGTTGAAGTTCCTACTCCTCCCGATATTGAATTTGTTGCCATTCGCGCGAAATTGGCCAATAAACAGCTACACCTAACTTGCTCCTACATACCCCCGATTCCTATATTTTACACTCACTTGTGACATGCGAACTATTGATATAATCATAGCAATGGGGGACTTCAATTTGCCACGAGTCACTCTAATTATGGCTGTATGGTCCCTACTTCAACATCTGATAGAGATGTTGTGTTTTTTAATGAATTATTTGATCGTCATTTACTGCACACAAACATACCACCGTATTCCTAACTGTAATGGCCGACTGCTTGAACTTTGTTTTGCGAATTTCCCGGAGCGATAAGTCCACCTTTTAGTTTATCTGAGGATCCGTATCATCCAGCAATTTGTATTTCCTTTCATTACGGGCGTGACGGTCCCTTGCACTACTCTAACGTGGCAAATCCAACCTACTCCAATAAATATTAAGGTTTTAACAGAATTGATATTTTACTGCTTAAATCTCGCCTTTCACACATTATGCTTGATTTTTCTATGAGAAATATTGAAACCTTACTGTCTTCGTTCTTTGATGTACTAAACATAGCTATTCCTTCATCACTTTCGATCAAGCAACCCCGCCCTCGAAGCAGATGCCCGCCTTAGTTTAACAAGACAATTAAATATTACAAAAACGAAAAACAAACTTTTCAAAAAATTTAGGAAAAGTGGTTCTGCTTGCGAGTATTTTGCCTATTCTGCTGCAAGGCGTAGATTTAGGTACCTCAACCACCAATGTTATTGCAGATACTTTCAGTTGGTAAAATCCTCACTGTTCCTTAATTCTGGATAAGGATGCTAGTTGTTTACATGCTTTTTTCTTTTTCTCCTTCCTTGTTTATTTATGCGCGAACTATTATTTAATTATTACAATTTTTTTTCTTTACTTCTCCTTATACTAGCTTTTTCTTTACTTCTCCTTACACTAGCTTTTAATATTAATCAGTATAAGCTTTACTTCTAAGAGTCAATTGAGTTCGACCCTAGGGAATAAGATCGAAGTTCTAGTGAAATTCAAAGAGCGTAAGATATATGCTGAATGAAAACAAGTAAATAAGTTGTATACCCACCACGATTCATTTACTACCCTACGATAAGATAAAACTAGTACCACAGGTTGTTTTTTTCTTGATTAGTTTTAAGGGGTTTGTAACATACAACGTCATGTCTAGAATACTTTTATAATGAGTGGCACACGCATTTATTCCGGCTTTGCTCGTTAGCTAACGGGCGGTCCGACCTATTGCTATTTTTGGTTAGACTTGGAAAACGAGAGAGGGAAATAGGAAAAATTACTGTACACGGTGAAAAGAAATTACGGACAGCAGATATTTCAAAAAGGAAAAACAGACGAGCATTTTAGGTTGATTTTACGGCATCTAAACGACTATAATCTCGCTTCCCGCGTGATATAAATAAGATTAAATTATGATCATTATTATTATTTTTTATAAATCTGGATCAAAACTACAATAGAATAACTAAATTCACATGGCTTCGCCGAAATACATACAATTAGAGTAACTTTTTTGTCTCTAGCTATATTTCGTTGGAAAAGGCTCACCTGAATCTCGATCAAGAGTGCAATGTCGGTGAAGAAGAAAACAATAAGTTTTTCAATAAACTTCGCCCGTAATACGTTCAACAGCAAATTTCTCTAATATTCCAACAAAATTGTAGAACATCAAAACGTTTGTCTACTTTAGTATCTTCCGACAGAAAATAAAATTTTATTTTCTTTTTTTTTTATGTCCTCAAGTTCGATTATTGTTTCTTCAAATTCTAAAATAAATTTTTTGTTATATCTTCTTACAAAAAAAAATTGACTGTGGTTTTCCTCCCAATGTCAAAAATGTTGGGTCCTTTTTCCCCCTCCCTTCAAAAAAAAAAAAGAAGACAATTCTCTCCCATGACTTCCTATTTTAATTTAGTCAACAAAATATACGGTATTGAAACCTTTACAAGCTTTAGAAATTTTAGATGAATTGCTAACGCGTTTGTATAGAATAATCCAATTCTTTTATTCTACTCGTCACTTGCATATATGAACGCTTTTTATAAAATCGGTGATGAGCCTTAAACAAGTTTATCTCTCATAATATATTAGTCAATTAACACGAGCTAACACACTTAGCTTGTCACATTCTACACTCCAAGCCTTCTTATTTGATATTTAATTGATTGTACTACGCCCTGTTGTTTGGTTCACCATATTTATTTTAGAATTAATACAAGACAATACATATGCCTTCATGTGAAGAATGTAAAGAATCATTTTCAACATTCAGTCTTGGTTACCGTATGAGTAGTAAGTAGAAAATATCAAAAAAGGAAAACTCTCTCACTTGCAATTTTGTGCGGGCTTCTATTTTTTAATACGAGTATTAGAAGCTTCCATAAAGTAAATTTAGAAAATTTCAACCTTCCATATCTACTATTTAAGTACGAACAATGAGAAAAAGTCCACAATTTTTTTCTTAGAGAAAGGAAATTACGTTCAGTTAACGCTTTGCTGTGAGGGTGTCCTTTGACCAATATGACCCATTTTTAACCCCACTTGCATGAAAGAAGTGTCAATGCTGCTATCAAATTTGAAAACGATATCTTAATTTTGCGACTAAGAAGGTCTCACCAACACATAGCTGGACAGACATGATAAGATCCATTCAGAATTTCTCGCTTTTGAAGAATATGGATACTTCATAGCATCTTTGGAGCCATCTTTTTGGCGTTGCCAATACTATGACAAAATAAGTACATCCTCATCCTTTAGTGGTGGATGTAACTAACAAAAAAATATATATAAAAAATAAAGTATCATTCATGTCACAATGCTTTTTTTTCAATTAGCTAAGGACTGGCCCATTTCACTCTTTATATTACGGTTTTGTTACTAAAATTATGTGAATCTAAAGCCACCTCTCAGGAAAACACTATGAATTTCTTCTTAAAGTTTGTTCTCAGTCAACTCATTTTTTTTTATACTGCTATAACCATTTAAATCGTGGCCGCCGTTTACTCACCAGTCCAAGTCGTGAAGGTTATGCAAAACCAATTTTTACGTCAGAAAGCATTGATGCTGTGCAAAACTTGGTAATGCTATGTCGACATGTGACTTGATGTAAGTTTGAGGTGACCTTAGATATTTATTGCACGATGAATTAGCCGTGCAAAAGGCCTTTTCAACTTGGATCCCACATAGTTTGACAAAATCGCAAAAAGATATTCGTGTCAATTGGCGCAAGCAATTTTTTAAAAATACTTAACGGCAGTGATTCAAGAGTTGCTCATAAGATCGTAACAGGTGAAGAGTAATGGATCTATGCAGCTTAGCCGGAAAGTAAAAAACATTCCACTGCATGGTTGTTGCAAAATCAAACAATTAGAACAAAAGTTGTTCGCTCTCGAAGTACATTGAAACAAGCGGCCACCTATTCCTTCGGTACACAACCATTTGTTTTCCAGAAGTCTTTGATGAAGTAAGGACTGAACGCCGATAACGAGCAAACGCCGTCAGATCGCATTTTGCCATGACAGGCAAGCGAGATCTTAAACAGCTTTTCTAACTATTTAAGCGTCTAAAATATCAATTTATTCGGGCAGTAGAAGTTAAACTTGTAAGAAAAATTTCAAAGGGAAATTGAAAGTTGTCCTTGGTGGATTTGGTAGGTAAGTAATCACATATCACAGCCATTTTTTTTTTCGATAATTTTTTGCACAAATAAGTATATGGAATTTCCTCCCACTTGCATTAACTATTATAGTAGTTGAAATTTTACCAATAGTATTAGAAGAAGACCACAATCAGCTTTGACGATTCACTTGAATCTACGCCAAGAAATTTGTTAAACCCAACTAACCGAATATTTAAAATTGAAAATATGTAAACAGTACCTAAGATAAACAAATCTTATCCAGTATGCAAATAATCAAAAAGTAACCACAAATGCTTTGTAACAAAGGAAATGTTGAAAAAACAAAATTACAAAGCGAACAACAAAGAGAGCAAGAGAATGATATTTAATTGTTCATATTTACTTTGGAAAGAGTATGATGTGAGTCCGTACATAAACATCATATTTCATTTGACACATGAATAATCAACAAAAAAAGGAAAAAAAGTCAAACTAGTTGCATGGCGTATCATGATTTCAAAGGAAAATAACGGTATATAAATTTCATAACAATGATGATGAGGTTATGCTGCGAAAAATTTCAAACGTCAAAAGTGTAACAGCAACCCTCTGCATTACAAACATCGAGGATCAATCTTGAAAATTATTTAATTAATTATGCTGCAGAACAATGAAAGTATTTTTTTCGATTATTCATTTTTGAACGATATATGCTAGAAGCGAGACTGCAGCTATTTAGCAGAAGAGGATACATTTGGCTACTGAAACCTTTCCTGTCAACACCGTTGTTATCATGACGGCATGTTTTGAACCAAAAGCGAATACTGCTGAAAGTGGATTGGGTCGAAATATTTTTTCGACGGCGTCCCACATAAAGCGGTATGTTGAAAACGTTTTTGCATTAAAACCCTATTGCAAACCTATATTAAATGAATATAAAATGTTTGAATCAAATTTGTCGACTTCCCCTCATATAGACGTTCTTGCACGTCCTTGGACATGTCAGTGCCCAAAACGTTAACCAACATTATTTTGGTAAAGTTCACAATTTTTTCTGTCTTATATTTCACCTATTTTTGTCGAAAAATATCTACAATCATCTCTTAATCCACACTTATCGCAGCAATTTTATGTGTCAAGTCGTTATTTTATATATATTTTCATCATAAACTATTAAAACTTTGTTGATTTAATGATGTGGGAACGTTTGCGTGGAAAAGGGTTCTAAAAAAGGTCCCATACCATCGACAAAACATTTCGAAAATCTGAGACCATTAAATTGAACATATAAATGCGTGGGTAGGCACAAAAGGGATCGACGGAAAATTATATTTAAATCGATCCAGAATCAATTGAATAAGAGATTGATCTTTATGGAGGAGTTCTCTATGTTCCAACCACCAACACAAACTTACCCTTCTCACAAAAAATGTAGGATGTAAATACGTGGATGGCAATAAATATTTTGATTAAAGGAATTAAGTACGTCAATTGGTTCATGCCACCATATATTTTCGGTCCTCTTTCATGCAACGGGTTTTCAGAAATTTCATTTTATAAATTTTCACTTTTTTTTTATTTTAAAAAATCTATTGTTTTTATTTAAATAAAGTCTGGATAAGTGAAGTGGCGCATGTTACTTGACGATCGGTCTTGTCTGACTATAGCGTATCAACTTTTTTTATAATTTTCACGAACAAAATGTTTGACTAAAATTTTCCAGTGATGGCCTGCAGCAGAATTGAAATGTTCGTTCACTTCCATATTTGAAGCCCTTAGGTTAAACATGTGAAAACATGTCAAGCCATTTTAATGCTGCATCCGAAATCCCATAGTAAAACAACTAAGAAAATTTTTCCCGCCTTGCAGAGAATCTCTTATGTTTTCTACACTTATATGAAACTATAATGCTTACCGTTAGTTGGGAAAGTAAGAGATTTTCTACGTTAAAGTTTTAATCGTCCGTAAAATTTTTTCTGCACCAAAGTTTAATTAAGTATTTGCTGTATGTTACGAATACTAATTGTTTTCTTTACACCATTTTTTTATGGGCAAGTAATGCCTGTTTTTAAATTGGATGGTTGGCTAACGAAAGGTAATATAAGCAAGATTTTTTCTTGCTATCTTAATTTTGGATCGACATGCATTTTGAAAAAAAACTACAGGTAGACGATTAAGAATATCAGACCTGTTAAAAAAATCATGAATATAATATACTTCCTAATACCAATGTTACGATTAGTAAGACACATTTAGTATATCTCATCTTAGTATTTGTTATAAAATCGATGACGATAAACAATGCAAAAAAGAACATGAGAAATTTAGGATGAAAAGGTTTTCTTAATTGACTAAATTGACCATGAGTATGCAAAATAGTTTTAAAAGCCTCTTCGTTTAAGAATTAAGCATTTAAACTATTCTAGTTTTGGTATAGAACCAGATAGAAATTTCTAACGTTTCAAATAGAACTATCTGTACGTGATTTTTGTATATGAAGGCTCACATGAAAACGATAAAAACCATAAAAAAGAAATAAAAATCATTCATCCAGCAATAACAAGTCATCGTTTCCTTGCATAGACGCTGCAACATGGATTTTGGATGTTCAAATTTCACATTCATACATGGTTTAAGCGTAGGTAATATTTTACAGCAAAATGCTGAACAATCAGGCTCCAAAGTATGAATTTGTTAATGTAAGACTCTAAAGTATGAGGATGTGAATATAAGACTCCAAAGTACGAATATGTGAATAAGCTTATTGCTTGGTAAAAGTCGGAGGAGTTTAACAAATACTTTTTAAATCAACGTAATACAACAAAGTTGAGGCCATTTTAATATCAATCACTAGCTACTCTATAATATTCTCTTCAGTTGTATTTGGTGTATCAATTCTAAATAACATTTTAATACGATTTATTGGATCTCTCTAAGTAATTGAGTAGACTAAAAATCATGCTTCCATACTTCATCTGATTTATGCTATATATGGGTTTTGTAAATGCGGATGATTAAACTGAAGCATACTTACGTTTGAAAAACAATTATTGCTGTTGCTTTTCGTGTGATTTGCGTTACGTATGATATCGTCTACCACTATTTTTCATTAACTCTCCTTTTTCTTAAATTATGTGTGGAAATCGGCGGCGAGACAGCCTCTCATTAAACAAAAGGAAAATACTTATCTCTTCGAACAAATTTGCCTTAGAATTGCTTATTCAGAGTTGCATTTATAAGGAAACACAGGCGTAAAAGAAAAACAAAACAAAATCGAATACAAACGGTTTCATGTATAAACAGAAACAAACCAAAAAAGTTTGAGTTGAGTTTGAGTTTTTATAAGGTAATAACATACATTACTGACTGCCATTATACATCTGCCTCTTAATAAAAGTAATCTGGATCATCATTCCTTCCATACGTTACTATATACTGACGCCATTATTAATAAATGGCAAAAGACTAACAAATACAGAAATATTTTATGACGTTGCCTTCGAAAATAATAAAATTAATTATTTGCATTCATGTAAAATCACATTATTTCATTTTTATTTCATGTTCTTCTTTTTTTAAAGATTGGACTTCAAATAATTTGAAGACAAAATAATTTGCATATTATTATCACAAATATTAATCTAGGTATACTGTTTCTTTTCTTTTTTTATTCATTTTGAGAGGAAACAAAGTCACCCCACGTTTTGGCCTCACAGGTTCTTCGTCTCTGAGGAGAGTGCTAGAGTAAGTTAGGCTAAGAGAATTAGGATTAAGCGAACCAAAAATTAGAGTAGAGGAAAATAAGTCGAAGTTTTAGAAGTTTGATTGCTACAATAAGTTAGATTAAGTTAGTTGGTCACGTGGCGAGCGAGAGAGTAGACGTTTAGGTCTGGCTGGTGCGGTTACAATGATGGTGGTGCTAGGTGCTAAGAAAAGTGAACTTATATTTGAAGTAGAAAAAAGGAAAATTGTAGATATCAAAGAAGAAATACTGAAATATATTTTAAACAAATACAAAAATCTTATATAAGTTTGAATTGAGAAAATAAAGCCATTATTAACTCTGAAAATCAAAGGAAAACTGCAAGAATGTTGATGTGCTGCAGCGACGATCAGGAGTAGAACAGAAACATAGAAACCCAGGTAAACAAAGAAACTGCTGAGGTACCCCAGCACCAGGTTTGAGCAAAAATAGCCCTCACAGTTTATAAGGAATGCATTAGATCTTGATTATTATACACATTATTTTTTTTATTAGAAAAATGTGACGTGGTCCCGACCCGTTTACTGCTTACAACATGTGCTCGACCAGATAAAGAACTTACAATTTTGTGTTTATTTATTTTTGTATGACATTGACATTAGTTGTTTATAAAGAACGAAACGTCATCCTTGGCCCCCATTTCGCCTTTATTTTTCCAAAATATTTAATAGAAAAGAGAGCTGTGCCGACAGTGATACATAAAGCAAAGATAGGATATTACCTTTCTCTCGTCGACTACGCGAACGAGAGTTAATGGAAAATATAAAATTAGTCTACTGTAACTCTTAGGAAGGCGATAATTCTATTATTTCTTCGAGATCATTATATAAAAGAACAAATTTCAAACCGGGCCCAGCAAGAGTAATAAGAAAAAATTCCAAATTACTGGGATACAAAAGATTCCATTTTTGAAATACAGTATATGTATCTATTTAGAGTAAAGGAAAGGAATTCAGCGACCTTTATGCATTGAAAGTATTATTCACGAGCCTGATCTGTTCTTGAGTACGCTTCAATACCTTCTAGTTATCAATGCTATGTTGATCCAATTGAGTCGGTTCCAAAGTAGTCTTTATTATTTGCACTCAATGAACACAGACTTATCCCCTCATACTGAGTACAATCGCTTATCTGTTGAAAACCATGCCTTTCTGCCAAATAACAATAATGCTGGTTCTTCGTCATAAAATATTGAAAGTTAGACATTTTTGTCATATGAACTTGAGTTTTCGTTATATGAGTGGGGGTTCAAAAAATTGCCCGAGCCGGGCACATGTGCCAATATAAAATGCCGAAATACTATTACTTAGGAACTTTCGTCAAGAAGCTTTAAAAATTGCAATTTTTTCAATATAGCGGTCTATTTAAAAATAGATCGTTGTATGGGGAGTGGCCGAAAAAGTGGACGAATCCAAACCATTTTCAACAACCTTTGTCCTTGTGTCAAAACACGTCAGTGCCCCAAATTTCATCAAAATACCTTTAGAATTACGACTTGTAGCTTGAACACAAATTTACGTGGACAGACATTGAACGAACAGATGAAGACATAGGCTTAATAAGAGGTGGGTCTATCTTTAGCGCTTCTGCATGTCACATACGTCCGCACCACAAGTGGTATATAAAAATGTGGGAATGACAAAGTAGTGCTCCAAACCATTCTCGATAGCGTCCGTCTGGTCTTGAAACAAAGCATGTCATTATATCAAATATCAACGAAATATCTCGACAGTTCCGACTTCAAAATTGAAGGCAAAGTACATGAGAGTATATAATATCATAAAAACAGCACTGGCGTAATAAAAGGTCATCTTAAGTCGCTTTTCGAAGCATTCATTTATTTTGGAACGTTCTTCTTACAACAACAATCAACATATCTGGCCAATGTATTATTTACATGCAATATATAAAAGCAGCGGAATGAGAACTTTATAAAAGACCAATACAAACACTGTTCTTCTTTTGTGGTTAAGCAGATAGCGAAGTAAGTGCTGAACGAGCCTGACCATACAAAGTAGACGAAAGGATGAAAATTAAACTTTGACAAAACATACAAAACACACGAACGGCAAAGACATTTAGCTCACCATTTCAACTATCCTTTGGAGATATTGGACATCTTTTTCGCTGTTTTTCGGGGAGAAGTAAAGGTGGCAGAGACTGCTAATCCATACCACTGTGGGTTCTCCCTTATATAGGATAGAGCATTTTTAGCCAATGCACCAAGAAATCGCCACTTCCATACCGTATGGAGTATTCTTTTTGCGGCGCAGGCAAATATCTACCTGTCAAAATCAAAAGCGTAGAGTTAGTTAAAACCCTACGACAGCAGCTGATGCTGGTGTACTTTTCTTTTTAAAACGTAGTATGTTTTTTCTCCTATATATATATATATATATATATAATGTTTTTCTCTATTATTCACGAAGGTGTTACGCTGTTCTTTATTGTTCACAAAGATATTCCTATTCGTCTGACATTTACGAGAATAATTTCAATAATAATTCTATCTCTAAGAAGATTGTAACTTCCCTCCTTACCAATTAAACTGCTTTGCAGTTAAGCCAACTGTAACTACCAAAAAAATTGTAACAAAAATATCCCACAAAAAAGAAAGAACATAACAAATTACATCGAAATTCTCGTATGATTCTTTCTAGATTATATAAATGCTCTGGAAGCGAACCAGTTGAAAAGTGTTGAATTATACCCTAGCCACCGATATCCCTTTCAAATAATATTTTTTCTAAATCAAATCACCTTTAGTTGTAAGAAAACACTCTACAATGTTGGGTGAAACGTGGCTGATTTTTCCCATATTTCCGGTATGTGAAAATTTTACTATCGTGTCTGGTATAATTTATAAGCAATGGATAAAAAACCAAATTGATTTGCTTTCAAAAGTAGAAGAGCCTTCGATTTATATTGTGCTGTAAACATATCCTTGAATTAATTTGACTTATTTTCAATTCCAATCCGCGTGCAAAAATTTTAAATCAGTTTGCTAAACTTAAAGCTTTATTTGTACGAGCAAAAAAAAGATGGTACAGGAATGCGCAACCGGACATACTTAGAATGATTGAGTCAATGAGCTCTGAAGCGTTTTTCCGTCTAGTGCAAATTTTGACAAATTGAATGAATGAATGAATGAATATCTTCCCACCCATTTGTGGATAGTATAAAGATATGGAAATAAGATATTAAAGGCGATGCACATTTTATCTGACAACAAAATGTGGAGAGAATTGCTACCGAAGAGTGGAAATATAAATAAAATCGCGTTGATTTTTTTCTCCAAATATTTATTTATGCCATACTTGAACTTTATTATTCAGACAAGAGCAATTGCATCCTCTCGAAGCAAGACAACCACCAACTTCATTTCTTCATTGGCAACGTTAAATGGTATTTACTTATAATTTTAAAAGCAAGTTTATTTTCACGTTCGTATATATGCACATGAGCACCACAGCTTGTGTGCGGATTATTTAAGTAAGATTTAAATAAAATAGCAAGCCTTTAAAGATTTTCTTATTTTTTAATTTTAAATATATTCGCAGTTGGTTTGGACGCTAAACAGAACAAGAGCGTTGTCTTCGAAGGGTTTTTTTGTGAATTTCTTTTTTTTTTCTTTTTGTTTTATATGCATATGTATATTACATAACGACAGAAGATTCCAATTGGCAGGATTTTTATTAAATATCATACCCAAATCAAGCCATTCATCGCGATTGTGTCAAAACTCTTTTTATAGAACCGAAACCGAAGAAATGGCGACAAGTAACGCATTATACTGTCTCGATATATTATATCTTTATATAGAACTTTAGAACGTGCTACTTAATTGAAAAGAAGCAAGTATTAACACTGAAACGCGGTTAGAAAAGCCCTAAATGTAAAACGTTGAGCGCGCATACGTGCTTTAACGCGATATCCACTCTTGCATGATCTCTAGAAATTCAAGTCGATAAACATAGATTGAATTTGAAATTCAACTAATATCCTGGCACGTTTTTACTTGCAGAAATACTAATCGCTTTTATACTCATCACCGAAGGATGAGGGATGTGTTCACTTTTTAAATCGAAGGAAGCCTCACAGTTCCCACAAGTTACATACATTCTTGATCAGCACCAAATTCCGAATCGATGGGAGCATATCTGTGTGTCTGCTGGCCATCTGTGCGTCTGTATAATATCTGTTGTACACATTCTCCTGGCTGTAAAAATGAAGCTACCGATTTCATATTTGGAAGGAACATTGAAAGTTCTTGTATCTTGTATGTAGGTTGGTATTGGAAATGCGTGGAACGGCATACCGTAGGCAAATTTCAAAAAGCACATAAACTATATAAAATCTTGGCCAGTTTCAACTCTCCAAACTGGCCAAGACTCAACTCCAAATGCATTTAAGCATGTCCGCTCGCTCAAAACAATTTAATGGTGACTAGCAGCAATTTTGTCAATCTTTGCGATGGATTGGACTTTGTTAACGGACCGTTTGCATATTGCAAACAAGTGGGTCATTCTTGCACAAGCCTGTTTCTCTTAAATTTGTTTAAATAAACAGTTCCGTTTGGTTATAATTATTTTTTGTCTTTATCTAGCATGTGTAATCCTCTAGAGCGTATTTCTTCAAGTCCCATGGTAATGACTAAGCCAAAAGGTAATGAGAAGGTCTAGAATCTTGTGCTTTACCTATCGTTTTTGTTGATGAGTCACTGCATGTTGGTACTTCTTAAGAAAGGCAAAGGAATTCCTACAAAGTACATGAATCTGGAGCGATATTAACAATGAATTGTATTATATTGAGTTACATCTATGAAGTTAACATCTCCAACTAATCTTTTTGCGACGATTACAGGTGAACTGATAAGCGAACTAATATATCCAATAGTTAGCAGCCTATTAGTGAACCATATGTTTCTGTATATAATAATATTGTTGTCGTGCGGCTTCTCATTGTGTTTACCACTTGATGCTTATTTACCCGAAAAACGGAATTGTTCCCATGTTGCCATATTTTAATATATCTGAAAATGATTTCTCTTTAAACTTTAAAGTCTCTCTTTTGATCCTAAATAAATTGTTAAAGATATGGTTCTTCAGGTTAATATCTTAATAGTATAGCTTAGGCGATTTTGTTTGCTTCTTGAGCGGCATGAAGAGCCAGAGGCAGTCGAAAGCCGCAGAATACTAGGAATACGCTGATAACCCAAGGGCACACGTTGCATATATGAACAGCCTCGTTTAACGGCAATCTCTAAAAGAGAGTATTCAAAAGCGAAATATTACTATCCAACAACTAAAATGTGGATTAATAGTTCAGCACTGATAGCAATGAAAATTACACCTACAGTTTTCGTTATGTGAGTCCAAAGTTTTCATACCAATTTAGAATGCCGAAACACTATCACTTATCCACTTTTGCCGAAAAATTTTGAAAATTACAATTTTTTCTCACGTAACGACTATTCAGAATAAGGCGTTATATGGGGAGTGGTCAAAAAAATGGGCCGATCCGAACCATTTTTCATACCGTTCGTCGTTGGGTCAAAACACGTAACTTTGCCGAATTTCATCAAAATATCTCAATAATTGCAACCTGTAGCTTGAATATATTATAAAAGGTTGGTCTACCTTAAGCCATTCTGCGTGTTCCGTACGTCCTCACTAACTTAATATGCCTCGCACCACAAGTTGTGTAGGGTAAAAAATCGATGCTCGAAATTTAGCTTTCATGATACATAACTAGTACCCAGAATTTTCTTCGCAACATTTGTTTTGGATTGCTTTTCAACGGCTCCATTTTCATGCTGAGGCTACATAACCGCACTTATTTCCTCTTTTTGCTTTTGCAATTTTCCGATTTAATTGCAGAAAGAAAAGCATTTGTTTGTTTGATATCGCTGTAAGTTGATCCACTGTTCTTTCTCCCTGTTCCCTGTAGTAAACTTGTTCCAACCAGTCAGCCTACACGGTAGATATACTGTCTGAGGCTACCTAAAAGAACCAACCAATCGTCGTCCACATTTAATATTATTACCTGGACGATTAGAAAAGTAGATATCGGAAATTCGCCCTAAGGCGAACATAACTCTCTAAAGTGTATATTCTCTACTTCGTAGTAATTTTCTTGGCTTCCAAAAGCTTAAACGATGTTTTTTAATTATAAAAGATAAAATATATTCTTTTAAATTAATTTTTTCTTACATATACGCAACAACTCTCAAACTTTGCTCTAAAACCAACGTTGTGTGCCCATTACTTAAGATATCCTTCCTAAGCGCACCAACATTGAAGGTCTTAATGACAAGTAAAACCTTTATAAATCAGTATATGCTGATTTGTCGGAACTGAGAACGTAATCGAATGCTTTATTAAATTAAAGGCTTATGCTCTTGTTCATATGAAGTAATCAAACGGCTGGAGTAACTAATAGTTAACCTAAAGCCCTATTTTCGGGACAAATTACTTATTAATGTGTGCACTTAAATGCAGTCACTTTTTATAATTTTTAATAAGCTTGTTTAATATTTCAACTGTTTTTATAGCTGCTGTCGTCAAAACCGCGACTATTGCAATGAACAACAACTTCCCTCCTTTGAATCAAGCAATAGTGATATTAAGTAAGAAAGAAAGAAAAGTAGTATATCTTTGGCTCTTCGGCATAAATCAGTGGAATTTGCATATGATTGACAGTGGAAGAAATTGACCTGATATATGTCTTAACAATTGACCACATTACTGCAGGCTTCAGTGCAATGCGAATGGGAAACGCTGGACTAAAGAACAAACGATAACAATTAAAAATGAATTTTAATTATAGCACACCGCCAGTACTTGTATGTTAATGAATAACAGAGAGAATTAAAGATCACAAACTTTTATTTTTTACTATAAAATGAAAAAAAAAAAAAAACAAGAGAATACGGAAGAAACTTAAATTTAAGGTAAGTTGAAACTCTAATTTAAGATGAATAGTTGTGTGGATCAAAATATACCTGGAATTTAAATTCAATTAAGGTGCACTAAGCATAGATAGAAAAGTTTTCCTTTTCTTTAAGTGATGGTTGTGTCTAGCTTGAACTTAATTTATTATAGGACTTGTAGATTTTATTGATGATGCGAACTTATTACTTCAGAAAAAACATGAAGATACTTTACTCTCCTACTCTGACTTTATTTGTTCCAATGACAGGCGTTCGAGATTCATTTATCTTACTTCCGCACACATTTACAATATTTGTGCATTTATCTAATGTTATGAAATTATTATATTATTTTTTGAAGACATCTAGATATATAGCAAACTGTACTTCATTAGGTTATCAAAGCGATCATTAGACCTTTTGTTGTATATATTTTTTTAATAATTAAAGTAACAACAATAGTAATATGAACGGATCGATAAAATCGTCAACTACTAGGTTTTAATCGGATATAACCATTAGTTTGAACTTTGTTTATAATTGCTAACAGTAAATGCAAATATATACACACACGCTTACGCTTGATTATTTTCCTTCTATTTCATATTTATTTATTCAAAGGCTTAAAAAAATTTATTATATAAAGAATTTTATACTACACACATTTTTATATAAACAAGCGAACCCATTAAAGCCGACTCTCAAATACATTGCGCAACCTCACCTAATATAATCCGTCCTTTATTTTCGTGATGATATAATAAAAATCATTACTTGCGTCCATATAGGGCATATTTTTCACAGCAGCTCTTGTATGCGATGAAGCCCACATCAATAACTATAGTGATCAAAATTTAGCAAAGTTAATTTTCTTTTCAAAGATCTAATCGTTTTTCATTGTTTTCATCATTTCGCTATTAAGTATTAAAAATTAGACCTTACTGTTATATAAAGGCTTACTTCTCACGAGAAATTTTATCAAGTTAGCGTACTAAAGTTATGTGCCGATGACCGGTTTGGACTGATATTTGCCATGAAACTTGTTGCAACATAAAGGTAAACACTCAAGTAGCCGTGCGTAGTCTACTTTTGGTAGACGTAATTTTTATATCACCTTCTTTTTTTCATAAAGCCTAACTTCTCGCTATATAGGGGCTAAAAAAAAGCCATTTCAACACAAACTCAAGTTTTTGATCAAATTGGTGCGTCGAAGTATTATTACTCAACAACTGCTTTGCACAAATTTTGGTATAAGGTGTTGTTATTTTAATGAAGAGCAAGTTCGAGATGATGATGATGACGTTTTAATGGTAAGAAAAATTGTAGAAATATTGAATACACAAAAATTCACCGACGCTAGTCACGAATGTATACACTTATCCTTTTAGTCGTTGAATATATCCCATCTTTAAGTGTTGACTACAGAAGAAATTTTTGTAAAAGGTAACTGATAATGACAACGTTCCTATTGAGGGACATTTACGCACATATATGTACGTATATGAATAATAAATGAAATCACTTACAACAATTTGTAAAAAGTTGAGATCTTAAAAAAGTAGCACAAACATATATCAGCTATAAAGTAATACAGTTGTTACTATAGATAGTACTACACATATACAAATCATGACATGCAAAAACGGAAACTTTTCTTTGCACTTCAAGATTACGAGAAGAGTGCGGAAAAAGTCTTTTTAAAACGTAACAAATCTAACGTAACAAATGTAACGTAACGAACCTAACGTAACAAACCTAACGTAACAGGCTTAACAAATCTAATGTAACAACTAATGCAATTTAAAATTTGAATACAAGACATTTGTTCGCCATTAAAAAGAAGTCTTTGAATCTCCTTGCAACAAGAGTTTTTAAGGATTTTTAAGTGAGTAAATAATCCGGAGAAGAAAAATGATTTCGTACTTCGTCTATCCGGGTTTCACTTCACACAAAGCATTTTTCATTTCTCTTTATGAAACTCATAAAGAGATTGAACAAATGTGTGTGTTTTCCGAGCGAGTGTCCACAAATCATTTCATACAACAAATCAATCACCCAAAAACCTCTCCCATAGCTACACACAGTCAACAAAGTTTCCGTCACAGGTTGTCACAAGTTTGCAATATAATTGCAACTAATGCGAGTGTGGACAACGATGGGGACAATAATAGTAGCAAAAAACATGCAGTGCGACGAGTCCCTAGTGCTTGATATACTTATTACAATACATACCTTATATTTCTTTCAGGCCATCAAAGCTTCTATTAAGTATATATACATCGTCTTTCAACCTGGCTCAATATACTGAAGGAAAATGTTTCCCCCAGAACTCATAAAAATATAAAGGACAAAAATCGGTTGAATGCATAATATCCAAAAACGGTTCAATATTCAATTTGATTAAGCGGGAAACAGATTATTTTTCGGGACTATGTGCCATCCTATAAGTGCGTCCGTGAGTCAAAATTTTTGAACGACATATTCAAATGTCCGTTAACGTATAAGAAAAAATGGTAAACAATTAAGCTTCAATGACCGCTTGCGAAAGGTTCTTTTAACTGCGGCAGAATGTCGGAATAGGAAATTTTTGTATGCTAATTCCTGTTATTTAAAAAAGAAGTTTACGCCCACAAAAGTCAATGCTGTCCATAAACGATAAACTAAGGAAATTATAATTGAAGTTAATTTAAAAATTCCTTTCATTTCCTGATCGCTTTAAAGCATTAATGCATTCCACGAATTAAAATGTGGTAAAAATGACTTTTCATGCCAGTTAGAAACCAAGGAAAATTCACATGAAAAGCCTTTATAGACTTTATGTGAAATTCGTTTTAAAACAAACATTTATCTCAACGCGAACAGTTCTTAGCTCGTTTTTTATACCTTATCTGTTCATATTACTTTTATGTATATTTTTTCCATTTTTGCTTGACTTTCTGTCTTTTATCAAGCGTAAAAGAAAATCTCTTTAATAAATATTTAAAAAAGAAAAAAATAACAAAAAGGTGAAAGAAAGATGAGAAAGTACCCGCTTCTGCTCCGATCATAAACTTCGAAGTGTTCTGCTTGTGCACCTTTTTGGCAAATGTCTGTGCAATTTATTTGCTTTTTCAATGCTTTTGCATCTTTTCAACAAAAGGTATTTTTGCAATAAGATAGTAGCCGTTATATGTATGGCTTAAGAAGAAAAGTAAACACCAGAAAAATTACATAGCCTGACTCTAGTAGCAAGTGTGAGCGAACAATGCATTTTTCTTTTTCTCTTTTCTTTACGCAATTTAACCGAAAGAAATTTTCAATGCTCACCGTGAAAATTTCATCAGTGAGTTGATTGAAAGATTAGTTAAAAATGCTCAGAAACTCTTTGCTAGCAAAATCTTATTTAAATTGATACGAAAATTATGTACGGTTGTGCTCGAATCGCTTATACCCATCTTCTTTACTTAAAAAACCAAAACGAAAAAGACAACATTTCGATAATCTATAAGATCCGCTAAGATGAAGATTATTTTTTCTGTTTTTGAATAGGTACGTAGAGAATGGATATGGATATTTTAACGGCTGCACCGATTTTCATTTTCAGCCAGCTTGCAATAATTTCTATTCGATATCCTACGAAAATTTGCGATTCAAAATTTAATAATGATGAGGACATCAAGACGATCACGATGATATAGGATGTCTGTAGTCTCCTTTTTTGAGTAATTAAAGTGGAAAATTGAAAAATTACAATTTCCTTAGGCGCACATTTTTGCACCACTGTATTGTAATCCGGGCGTATGAAAAATGTAGCTTTCGTTTGAGTGTTCAGCTGCTTGTCAAAAACGGCTGAAGTTAATTTTTAGCTACGTAATTACCACCTGTTTGCTTTGTTACTTATTAATCTTAATTTTTTTTTTTAACGTAAAAGATTGAAGCTCGCTTAAAGATCACTTAAGAAATCCCCCAATTATAAAAATAGATTGCTTGAGTCTGCGGTAAAGTTGTATGTACGATGTGCCTACAAGCACACTGTCGTTTGCAGGGCAATGACTTCGTTTCCATAGCTCTAATTACTTTGCTTCGTGTATCATGTCTTACTTAGGTGGATAAGCCTTTAAGAGCAGCACGTTTAATTTCTTTGCCTTTCAAATCAGTCACAGAGTCCATAAAATCAAATAATACGCAACACTGACGTAATTTGCATATAAATAATTCTTACTGTTCGAGACCGGGATATTTGGACTTTAATGGCGCCAGCTGTTGCAATTCCACATCCTGAGAATTTCGATAGCGTGAAGAATCATGACTCTTTTTGTTTTTCTTTTTTAGTGAACGTTTGGCGAAGGGATTAATCCGATCAACAAATGTTCCCGATAACACTTTCTCCAACTCGGTCTTTATTCTCTTTCAAAATTTGTGCTGATCAATTTATTTGCCCTTTTTTTTATGTAATCTCCATCTCTCTCTCTCTCTCTCTCTCTCTCTCACTATATGTATATATTCACTCGTCTGTTCGCTAGATCATCTTTTGCCTTTTGATATAACGGGGAATGACGGTTTGTTTAATAGAAAGGTTCTTTTAATGATGAACGGACTGATTGTATAAAGTTGCTGCTGATGTTTTTGTTGCTGTTATAGTGAAATAAATGGAGGGTTTTATTATTTCAAGGATTTAGAAAAAAAATGTTTTGCTTTAAATTTTTACTTTAATTTTTCTAAAATGAGATGTTTTCTCGTCTTCTTCCGTACTATTTGCTAAGCTTCCAATTTGTTGTACGAACTGTCTCTACTATCTTTATTGAAGTTGATGGCACATCGCACTAAGAATTAATTTAGGTTTCTGACTTTTTTTTTTAATTTTGAAATTCTGGCGCTTTAGCAGCAAAAAATAAAACAAAAATAATTGTAAAAAATACTTTAGTGGAGAAAGAGAAAACGCGAAATTTTTGTGTCTAGGTATTCTCCTCTGTCATTGCTTTCACTTCTTCTTTTTTTCGTTATCACATAAGTAGTGAATAATGATATATTCAATTGTATTATATATCAACATTTCCAACTAAAAGAGAAACTAAAATGTAGAAACACAGCACTGTGGTATTTCGAAAAAGTCTTGTTTAGAATGCGTTTTATTTCTATGGAGTGCAGACCTATTTAGGCTGTTGTACCTCTCTTTGGTATTTTAAGTCTAAGAAAATGTAAAAAACTTTCTCGCAATCTCTAAACAGGGGATCTCATTGCTGTGCACAATTTGGACCACGCGCGTGTTTCTTTTTTTTCAGCACATGCAAGGGCTCTTTGAAAAGTAAGCTCTTCTAGGGCGACAAGGTTTCATTTTTAGCAATTTATTAAAACAGCTGCAGAACAAGAAGGTCCATGACAAATGTTAGGGGGACCGGAAAATAATGTCGTTTTTCTATATTAAATTCGTAATTAAATACTATACCAAATTTTTACCTAGGTTTTATTTTTAATCAATAATGTAATCACCCTCGTTCTCAACCATCCTTTGCCATATAGCGCGGAAATTTTCAATGCTGGATCGATAAACATTGGTTTTTGAGTAAAATATCTAGAGATGGCATTTTGGACACTATTCTAACTTTAAAATTTTTTACCACTTAGAAAATATTGTGTCGAACGGAGTAAATGAAAACTCAATGGCGCAATATCGGCCGAGTGTGGTAACTGAGGTAATTCTTTACATACTAATTCATAAATTTTTTCCATGAATTGCAGAACAACAAATTTTCTGTTGGCAATCGCAGGGCATCTTTCAATTAAAGCTTTCCCACTTTTAATCTCCGTGATCAAGCCATCAAAAAACGTTTCTGCATTGTGCCGCTAAAGCAATAAGCTGTATATGATGAATTGGTTAGCTAACGGTTGGTGAAGAGTGTTTGACACTTACTCGATTGTCTGACAGGGATTTGCTTCCACTTCCACCCTTAACATGCCATTTTCTGGAGTTGTTGGCCTTTCTGCTCGGTACTAGTCGGGAAGATCGAAATTAACGAATTTAAATCTACAAAACCACCTTTGGCACTTACGAACGTAAAATGTACCTAATAAAGGAAATAAGCAAGGCAGTGCAGCAATGTTTAAAAAGCTCTACGAATTAATCCACGAACAGGCTTTGGGATAGTTGTAGTGAAACATAAAAAGTGGCAGATTTGAAAGTGAAAACAATGAAGTAAAGGAAACACTTATTGTGTCACAATCATTTCTATACGGAATAAGCCAATCCTCCTCCTATCTGTTCACTATAATTTTCTCAGTTTGCAAAAGATTGAAAAATTGTATTTATTCTTAGCCGCCTGAAATCCTATGAAAAACAAGTCAAGACGAAGGCGTGTAAAAAATGTAAAATTCAAAGACTTTGTCTTACTGAATATTTCTTTCTTATTTGTATCATCGAGAAACCCTTATCGGAGGCCGTATAAAATGTCAGAGTAAAATTATCTGCGTCTGTCACCCTTTGTTTGAACGCTTAATGTGTGCAGAAACTGAGGTAGGAAATTAGAAAGAGTAGACATGCTTTTAACTAAGGAGTGCAGAGTGTTCTTCTTGAGCTAAAAAGCGCAAAATTCGCTTTACTGACACACCGAAGTTGCGAAATCATTTTCCAATTTTTATGTACCTTCTGCACTTACCGGGTCTTAGATGTTCGAGCGCAAATATAATTTTTTTACTTGTGCATTTCATTTTATTTATATGTTAAATAAATTCTTATCAAGATTTACAAAAAAAAAAATTTTTTTATTTGAGAGAATTTTTTAGATTAAAAATAACAGATAAAAACTCAATTTACTTTCATTCATTTAAAAGGCGAAACGGGATTAATAAAAAATGAAAATAAATAATTCATTCAACTGATATTGACATTTTATATCATTTTATTGTCACCGACAAAGCGGGTGATTTGCTTTTGCGGTTGTCGGTATCACCGACATGAAATTCATTTTGTCGGTCCCCCTGTTTGCTTCCATTAGTCACTGGTGTGAAAATGATACTGAGGAATTTTAATTGACTAAACCTGATCGTACCTACGCCACCACGAACTTAGCATTTTATGTACATCCTTGTACCATCTACCGAAAGATGGGGGTATATTCATTTTGCTAAAATTATTTCAACACGCAGAAGGAAGTTTCCGAGATATTGATGAGATCTTTATCAGGACAAAATTTTGAAACCACTTAAACAAGTCTGTCCGTCTGACTATTAAATAATAACAAACATGGCAGAAACATGAGAAGTTCTTGCACGCAGTTTACGTTCCTGAAAACTGAAACCACCTGTGCATTGTTTTCGAAAGTAAAAGGATGGACTCAGTGCTCATAAACTAGAACAACAAAATTTCCATGTTCCATTTTAAGATAAAGATAGCGGATATAAAAGTTGCGGCCATGGATAAATACAATCTTCTTATTTTTTATATATTCATCAATGAAAACAGTAGGTAACGCTAAGTGTTATATTGTTTATGTAGTTACGTTTATATTCGCTTCATTCGAGTTCTACACGACGAATATAAAAAATTCATTTTCAGTCAATTGCAGTTTTTTAAAGACTACTCAAGACTATTTTACAATGAATTGGCTTATTGGTAAAATAATCCAAGTGAAATTAAATGATTGCATTTTTTATTTTATCTATTCTTCTTTTTACACCCTCCGCCGGAGGAAGGAGGTATGCTCGTTTTATCGAAATGTTTGCAACTTCCACAAGGAGGCTCCATAGGGCGCATTTATTCTTACAGAGCATCACATGCTGAATAGACATAAGCAAGTCAGTCTATCCTTCTGGCGGTGTATGTAATATATGTAGTAAACATCCTCTCATTCACCTTCAAATCTCTTGTAGATAGGTTAGTACTGAAAATGGGGCTAATCGTCAATGTCAAAGGACACGCCTATACGCCAACATAAACTGAGAACGTTGCTGCTTTTTGGGGCTTCTCTCATCACTCATATACATACAAATATTCATATAAATATTTGTTCATTAATATCTGTAGTCTACAAATATGAAAAATCAGCCTATAGTTTTTTGGTTTCTTCTGAGCGTTTTTTTAGGAATAAACCTGGATTTAATAAATTCGATCACAGCCGAATATAATTTTTATGCATGTTCCTGTTGTTTTTTTCCAATACACAAGTAGAAAAGTTATATTCGTCTAGGGCTGAATCTCGAATACCCACCACCATTAAAATCTTGGGGTACCCAAGCCTATATTTATTGTCATAGAAAGTGAATGGTTAAAATTTATCTCTCCCCTTTTACTTTACTAAAAGGTATTGGTAAGAAAAATTAATCTAGATCTTCGTGACGTCCACCATACTTAATTAAAAATTGACACACTTAGCTTGTCGCATTCAACTCTCCAAGCACTTTTACTTGATGCTCATGCCGCTGGTATTTTTACGAAAAAAATTAATTAAGGTCATAGTGCTTACGGTATTCATTTTAGAATTAACGCTTGCTTCACTGAACATTTTTCCTTTTGTGAGTATGAAGTTCATTTTCGTCGCACGTTGTGGTTCCCATTCTTCTTCTGCTGGTTTATGATTGTATGGTCTTATATTCTCTTAGCTTAAGTATATATTTATGTATATGTATATCATCTTATATTGTATTAGTGTATCATTACATATATGTTATATTATTTTATTTTGAGTTACCTTGTACTAGCATTGGTAAAGTCGTTGTGAATTACCAGAGTATAGTATAGGATTTTATACGAGTAGAACGGGAACCGAAGTGGTTATCATATTCGAAACCCTATCAGCTGGTTGACATGAGAGATTATGATATGATGGGTAACACCGATCGTGACAAAGATGAATAAGAAAAATGGCGACGGCATTTTTCCGTCTCTTGTTTGATAGCCGTGCTGCTGGTTGGTTGGTAAGTAAGTAAATTTGGAAAATATCTTTGTATAGGAACAAACATGAGGGGCTACAAAGAGTAGATTGGACTACGTGACGTTAACGTTAGACGGTAAGACAAACGGTCTAGCCTGTGACATGGTCATATAGGTGATTAATATGCTTAAGATATATCAAATAGCTTTCTTACCTGTTTTTTTGATTATAAGTATGAACGAAACATACGCACGTTATGCAGTTATCATAGAGCAAGAGGGCCAGGACCGTAAGTCATATCCCATTTATAACAGATAGTTGAATGCCAGGCTAGCCTGGTGAGCTAATCCCACCATAGATTGCTCACAAATAGGTAAACTCCAACTCAAAGGGAATTTTCAGTCTTTATATACTAACAATTTGACGCATTTGCAATACCACGCAGATAAACACACGGACAGATATGGCTTAACCAATTGAGAATTTCATGCTGATCAACGATAAGTATGCCTTATCGGGTCTGTCAAGCTTCCTTCTGGGTGTTGCAACCATTATGACGAAATGAGCATACTCTCTATCATTCAGTGGTGGGTATAAAACAAATCGTTTTGAAATTACAATTAAATTTCGATAACGTACTTTATTATCATTTTAAGCCATAAATGACTTATAACATTTATTTTATTTACTAACTTATAGCGTTCTAACTTTTTTACTTTCTTCTCCGAATTAATTAAAGATCAGTTATAGATTATATAGTGACTGGAAATTTCTAAGGATGCATAATGAGAAAAAACAAAAATATTTGACTCCAATGTGTCAATGTTACATAATAGTTTGCATGCAACATTTCATAAAATAAAATGCAAATTCATATTTTGGATCGTATAGATCCCTGACACAATGTTCCTTCTTGGGATGGACATCAAATTTTTCTCACTTCTTACGAGACTTTGCGTGAATCATATGGTTTTGTATGTATACAACCAACAAAACAAAAGGAAAAAAGGGAGAAGGAGTAAGGAAGGCGTTTATTTACATTATTTAAAACTTATTTGTCTAATTGATTTATTTTTTTAAATTGGGCTTATATTCTATGAGATAGGATACGTCGTTTGTTTTCCACTTCAACCTTATTTATCTTAATTTTTCATTCCAATAATCAAGCAAAGAGCTTATTTGCTTTTATAGTAATTTCCTATATTTGTTTTTTATAAAATATACGTATGTCGATTTCTTTATTTTTGGTTCCCAAACCACATGTTTTTGTTTACACTTACATTTATTTGTTTACTTGTTCTTATAGAAGAATACTGTAACAGGGTTTCTTACTACATTTACTACTTCGAAGTTATTTGCTCATACCCAAGATCTGGCGGATTATAGAATTAATATATTAAATTTCATAAATTTTATAGCATATTTACTCTTATTTATAAAGATAAGTAAATTATAAGTAAATATATAAAATTATATTAAATTTATTAATTTCTTTCACAGGCCTGCGACTATAAACGCCGCCACATTGTGTTAAGACAGTAACGGATCATTTTGCCAGGGTACATTTGTTCCATCTTATACTTTTCCCTGATTTAACAGCACTTCGAAAACTATTCGCCACTTTTTTGCATGGTAATTGTCGACGAGACCTTCATCATGGAGGTAATTAGTTTGCAACCTTTTATTAGGGACTCAGTTGACCAATGCTGTCTTTTTGAAGCGCTTATGGATAAAGGCTGCCTTTTTGTACTTATGAGTAACCCTAACATTTCAAGGAAAAATTTCTCTCAGTTAAAGAATTCTTTTTCAGCATATTCCAGACAATTTAAAGCACCCATGAAGTGAAGAAAAAATATGTTTCTTGACAAAATGTAAAGTATTTGTGTAAGGAATATAGTGGGCTTATATGTAACGGAGACGCTTATAGGAATGTATAGCTTTATATTGGCAATCATGTATGATAATATTATATATGCAAATCAATAATATTAACGAGCTCGGCAATAATGAACGATTTTATAAGCCATACCTGTGAATGAGATCAGCAAATTATAAGATACGTTTTATCAAAGCAGCGTGGATCAGCATAGTGAAACGCCCGGAAGATTTAGTAAGTGAGCAATCGCTTCCTTTCAAAGTGCCTGCCTAAAAATGTGAGCATCCTGTGAAAATCCATTAAATCAAGTAGAAATGGCTAAGTCACATAACCTTTTATTATTTCGGAAACCAAGGTAATCTCTAAAAATGCGTTTTGTTCGCAAAGATGTTAGATCAGTAGGTTTAACTCTGTGTTCGTATGAGGGCAGGTTAATCGACATATTCCAACTCAGACCGCGAAGAATAAATAATAAAAATCGTTTTTGTAATAAGTCGATTTGTTACTGACTGAATATTCCAACACAGGCCTGACAACACCCGCTTAACCAGCTAATTGTGCGACACCGTTATCTGTCCATCCGTCTTTGTTGGATTTTCTCAAGAACTTTTATCATTATAATATACTTTAGAAAATATTTTGGCAATTTTGTCAAATCGTTTCATTACAACTTAATTTCATATGGCACTACTCTCTCTTCGACGAATATGTGAGTAAAGAGGTCGACATGGCTAAGTGATTAACCAAAGGTTTCATTAAATCCAATAGCGACTTCGTCTTATTAACGCGAGGATGATTATCAACTCGTAGTTGTCGATAAAATTGCTAAAGCAAATGGTTACACCAAGCAGATAATAGCTTGATACATTTTTTCAGATTAACCCATTAGTAGCATACCAACCATTCAAAACATTTAAGACTAACTGGAGAGGTCCAATATTTTTTTATGAATTTACGGAACGGAAACTTTTTACATCGTCCGCAAACATAAGAATGGGCGAGTGTGTGCTTCGAAGCGGTAATTCGCTCTTAAATGAGTTGAAAAGGATTGAATCCAGATGACTTTACTGGCCAAACCCTGAATAAACTTGTATTCTACAGGGGGGCGCTGTTTTATACACTGGAAATTGTTTCAATCCTTTATATTCGAAAAAATCAATTCACCAAGTTATTAGTAAAGTTCGATGGATCCATGGACATAGCACCTGTTGATGATCATCCTGAAATAAATCATCATGTATAAATCCTGAAATATATGACAGCCTAGCCTAAGAATGTTAGTGAAAGTGGAAAGCCCCCTAATAAACCCACGTTAAAGAGGAGTTATAATCATGTTAATTGAAGAAGTTTATTGCCACTAATTTCCCAAATAGCTGCGGTATAACGCTATGTTCGACTATTCCTTTATAATTATCAAATAGGTTTCCATTTTTATAAAGAGGTATAATAAAACTACATTGCAAAATAGCTGCAAACAGACCTTTCTTGAGACTTGCATTAAATGTCAATGCAAGGTTTTGTGGAAGCAGAGGCCACATGAGACGCTTGAATTTATCACTTCATAAGCACATCATTAACAACAATTGTAGTGAAAATATACCACTGTTTAATCCCATAAGAATAGTTGCCAGTAAACTCATTACTATCCCTAACTAAAACTATTCCACACAGATTGGAAATAGCGTAGCCCATTAATCTTAGGATCACGTAACAATGCATCCTTAATATCTTGTAAATGTTTTGAGTAGCATACAGGTGGTGTAAAACCGGCGGGTTTCAAAATCTCAAATAGCCATGTTTTTATTCCAAATTTTAATTCCAATTTTAAACGGATTGTTAGGATAGGCTAATTCTAGCGGTATGGATCTATGAACAGTAGACCACGAACACAGTATGTCGTTGAGCATATTATACTTCGCCTTGTTGAAGTCAAGACATCTCAGAAAACCAATGCCGGCCTTTATATCCCTATAAATCAACCCCTTAGGGATAACGGAGGAATTGGGTTAAATGGGTCTTCGCAGAATGGTAATATCTATACAATTGTAAAGTACAATTGTAAAATTCAAAAATCTGTGCTATGCACGGATATGGATAGACTAATACAAAACAGACACAAATATAACATCAAGGAAACTATTATATACAGGGTCGTTAAAGATAGGAAGGAAGTAGATCTGATCATCAACCACCGTCTAAATGGGGCTGGATTAGTTGAGGATCCCGAGTACAAAACATTCATCGCTGAGCCCTACGGGATTGATAATAAGCAATCTGTGAGCGACGCACAACAATCATGTAAGAATTAACATCAGAATCTGGCGCGATATAATCGCAAACAATGTAAAAATATCTATGGCTAATCTTCGCCTTGAGGAAAGTATGCTTAAAATCGCGACTAGTAGATACAAGCACAATCTAAAATGGCATCGCATTTCTTAAGATCCAAAGGCTTAAGATCCAAAGGCGCGATCGATGTTTGCCATAGATGCATCCTGGCAATAGAATATTTTAAAGTCAATTTAAGCCAGGCGTTTTAAAGCAATCGATTTATGCTAAATATATTGGTTTTGAACAGAAACTAATTTATTATACTCGTAAAGCGACAAATATAGCACTTGTGAGTGTCGCTACAAGATGGATGCGTTGGATGCACCTGTTTATCAAAAGAAGCAGCAGGTCGCTCATTTTCATTCTGCAATTTTCAGTGTTCAAAATGCTCTGCGCTCTCATTGATTTATCGCAAATAAAATCGTCAAAATTCGGGAAAACATTGAGAAAGATCGGCACATTTCGCCTACGGCAACCAAAATCGATAACTTCAAAACTTGAAAGTCGTTAGCCCAAGCATGGAAGAAAGAAATGGCTCCCACATGAAATACCGGTGAAAAATTTAACGGACCAAGTTTTCGTCCTTGAACTACTGCTGCCACGAAAACAAATTGAGCCATTTTTGAGCGAATCGATAACGGAAAACAGAAAGTAGGCCACTGACACGGTGAAAATTAAGAGAGCTTGGCTGGGAAGTTGCAGTGTAGTCACGATAAGGCCCTAAGGCTTAGTTCTCAACAGAATTCTCTTAATACTCTTTCTATGTCTGCACTTGAGAAACAGCGAAAATCTAATCCGTTATACATTGACCCATAAGTATCCAATATACTTGTCTGCTATGTTCACCTCAACTCAATCGTTTCAAATTCAGACGGACGAATGTTGTCAATTAAAAAGAAGAACAACCGTAATGTGAAATGATTTTTGATGTAATGACATTAGTAGTTATATACGAATGTAGTATATTGTAGTGATAAACGTACCATATTTAGTAAAATTAAGCACCTACGGTAAGACTAATGAAATTTTCAGTACAGTTCATATAAAGCTCGGCCTTTACGTTTAAAATTTTTATAAAACAGCATTGCCTTCATTGCGCTTAAATCATTATTATCTTTCCATATCGTCCGCATAAGGAGGCAAGTAGGTAGGAATCGCGACTACCAACGCATTGTCCGCCCGTTTATATTTCTGTGTTGTAGACCGTATTTAGTTGTAGATGTAGATATACTGGCTGCTCAATCAGGGAAAAGGTGACACTTACCAATTAAGCACGAACTCACTAGGCTGCGGCTGCCGTCTATCTTTTTCTTTACTTTTTTCTGACCGTCACTCTTTCACACGCATAGGGGACATGCCCTAAGTGATAGGTTATATTAAAAAAAGAAAAAGAAATACGCAGACGGCGTATTAGCCGTCGAGAAAATGTACTCGGACACTAGTCATGGAGGAAGTAAAGGTGACAACGAGTTGCGAAAGACAACAAGTTAAAGGGCTAGATTTGTTCAATTTTAAATTTTTCTTTTTGTTATGTCAAGAGCTACTTTTCAAGGAAACCCTCCGGAAATGCGGAAATTTTACAAACACATGCTGTATTGCTATTCTCTGCCAATATTGATCGCAAAATACTAAAAGTTGGGCTTTGTTGACATATAAAGGCTTATTATTTGTAAGAAATTCTTATGGGTAGTTGTCCCGATATAAATTTTTCACACTCACGATGCACACACGATTAGACGACATAGTATTTTTCAATTATTTCTGTTAAAATACATTAAAATTCGAAAATTTTTGTGCAACGAATCTTGAGTTCTAAACCTACAATGACACCGGCTGGTCTCGGGTCAGAAAATATCGAATATCCAAAATATAATATTATAATATTTCGAAAATTACGAGCGGCTGGTTGAACACGAATTTCCTTGGGCAGACGCTAGACGACACAGTGATTTAAAATGGATCAGAGAATACATTTTAACAAGATGGTGAAATAAAAAGTCGAGATATGTTAACTGGTTTTCTATAATAGATATATCCACACAAACTTATTGCATTCTAGCCAAAGTGGCATGGAATAAAACAATGCCTTGGCAAAATAAATAGCACAATAGCATGAAACTTAAGAGGCAGACTGTATTCGGGAATACATATCTTTTCTCAATTGTATCTTATAACTTTTCGACTGGCTTGTTATTAGCCTGTTTTGAAGAATTTTAATTTTACACTGGATTTAAAATATCCTTTTTTTGATACGCTGCAAAAACTTAGCATGTTATTCAGATTCCATGTTCACGCTGTGTATTTTTCCCCTGTCACACGCCCCAGCAAAACTGTAAGCACGAAACCGTAAAGCAATAACACCATAAAAATTATGCTTGTTTCCTCTTAATAAGCGAGAGAAGAGAACAAAGAAAGACCATTTGATGGTAGTTGTTACTTTGAAAAATTACGAAACCCCCAAAAATGCATGTCAAGGTTAAAACAAAGTTGAAGAGAAAGGGAAGAATAGAAAACCATCAACATTGCAATAGCAATAAAGCAAACTTGCATTGCAACTTTTAATGGCGAATGTTTGTGGTAAACTATACGTGACAGGCGTGCATATACGACTTTGAAAGTTTTTCAAAAATAATTTTTCTTTGTTTTAAATTAATAATTTAGCATTTCATTAAGAATGGAGCGTTTGTGCTCTGTGCGACATCTTCCGCTTCACACATGAAAGCCATGAAACTGCAATAAAGCACGGAAAACAAATATTATTATGACACATGTTTTCAACGTTGTTCAGAATTAAAAATCGAAATAACGCATTCACCTAATTTTCAGTGAGAAATTTCTTTGTGAGACCCCTCCAGAAGGATTAATGCTGATGAAGATAGGCTACGTTTCATTTGACTTGGTTTGCATTGCAATACGCTCATGTCGACAAGGTATAGTGATTTCATATTATTTTCTGCAATACCCTTGTTACTGACACGTATGCAGTTGCTTTTCTTCCACTTACAGTTCTTTTGCCATACAGGCACTTTTTCCCTATTTTCTTATTACAGTCAATCAACTTTATTAAGTATTGAAGCATTTAATTCATGGTCAACAAAATGAATCCAAGTTTTTTTTCTTTTTAGCTTCAGTTGAGGCAATTGCTTCGCAGGTAGTTAGAGAAGGAGAAAACTTCACTGGTTTCATATATCAGGAATTGCAATCCCTGCCGCACTGTCACGAGCCGATGAAGTGTTTTTTCGGCAAAATAAAATGTGGGTTCAATGCCGGATAAGTTTCTGAACAACAAATTTTAAATCGACAGCAATTTTTCGACAACATTCTATTAGTACTGTTATTATTATTATTATTATTATATAAATTTAGCCAGAGAATAAATTCTAAGACTAAAATCCTAAAGCACTAGCATCTAAGGCTTTCGGCTTTATTTTTATTAAATATTATTGTTATTATAATTATTATTAAAAACTCTACCGCACTTGAGATTTGAACCCACGACCATTGAATTGTTAGTCGAGACTCTTGCCTACTCGGCCACTCAAGCGGATCGGCAACATTCTAAGCTATATTCTCACGAAGATTTTGAATCGCATTCGTAAAAAATTTTTGGTTTTTTCTTCTCAATATAAAAATAGTGCATCTAACAGTAGGTCAAAAAAGCAAGCAAAGAGGAGCAAACAAAAAGTTTCGTGGAGAACTGACTATTAATACGTTTTTTTTCGCGATTACCTGTTTTCGAAGGACGCTGGCGCGTTATTTGCAAATACCTCCACAAAAGCCTAAATAAGTTACGCACAATAGTTTGGAAAAAACGTCCTTCAGTTAAAATTTTCTTCGCTGGTGAAGCTATACACATAATTGTATATGACAAATCGGTTTCTTGGTGTGTGTTATCCTAATTTCTCCTAACACCTGTGAAGCATTTATCGAGAAGAAATCGTTTGAGTCTCAACATTAGTTCTTCACTTCTCGACAAAACAACATAGAAAATGGAATATTTCAAGTTTTTAATTTTGCCAACACACATTTACAGAGCTTAAGTGTGTTGGTTTTTTGATCTTTCTCCGGGTATGATGGTTAAGCGATAAATTTTGCAAACAATTTCATAAGTGCATTGGCGCTTTATTTTTGTAGAAACCACTGCTTTTTTGTGGTGCACGGTTTTTCTTTTCCGATTACATTTTTAGAACGGTAGAAGAACCGTTAGTCCCCATAAGTTGCTAAACGGTGTCATCGACTTTGAATCATAGATTTTAAGTAAATGTTCCTGCCCCCGATTTTCAACAAACTTTCGTTTCACAAAGCTTAGCCAACGTAAATTGATTATTCAACCCACTTAGGGTCTTTCGTAAAATTGCAAATGGGAGCGAGATGCTGATAAGTTAATCTCTTTCTAGCATTCTTTACGTACCATTAAATGGAAAATTAGGCTAAAGTTCACAATTTTCAATGTCGCTTACTATGATAGGTTACTAAGCTTTTGTACACTTGCTCAGTTGGTGGTAGATATGTGCAGACCACGGATGTGCTTTTAAGGTAGACGTGTACACATTTTTTCGACCTTGTTTATCCATTTGTAGATAGATTCTCGTGGTTCCTTTCGTTTTCTTCAATATTTAGGTGTGATCTCCTATGTGAAGCCTTTAATTTTAGTCGTTGCTTAATTCAAACGAATCTACATTACAGAATCTATATTATAGGTGCATAGATGTACATCTACCTAAACTCGGTATTCAAATTAACAAACAAATAAATACATTCTTTCAATACATTTTTGACATTCAACGATGAAATCTAGTGAAAAAGTTTGCAACTTTCCTTTTCGTAGAGTAAGATGAATAGAAAAAAAAAGAAAATTTCGAAAAACAGTTTACAAATTCATGAATAACTTATGAACTATAACAAAAAAATATGTTTATCATTTCACTTACCCAACCGTAATGTATAAAAAATGGAGTTTACCTTGGATTATGTTTGCATAATCGAAAAACCAGAGAACTATTCATACTGAAAGCTGCAATATGCAAATGTTCTTAACACTCTTTTAAGGCTTTTAAGTCCAACAACAAAGGAATCTGAAAAAAAAAAGAGAAATACTTGTCTACACATGCTAAGCGTATAAGATATTTACGAGGTCATCCCATATGAAATGGTGGGCTTTGTACTCTTTGCTTCTAAATCGGAATATATAAGTTATGCGTTTTATTTGAGTTCTTCTCCACTGCAGATTTTCGCATTAAATTTTAATCGGATAAGCCGACATCTGAGGGCTATAACCCTTCGTTAAGATCCATGCTAACATGATTATATTGCTTTGTACGAGGTTAGCCGTAGCCTTAAGGAGGGGAGATGTTGCATTTAAACAATAGACGCGCTACGCAAACTGCTTGTAGCTTGAGCTTCACTTTCATTTTTATTACCATGTAAAGCAACACATTTTTATATTTGGTAAGGGCGCTCATCCCTTGTCATTTACTTTTTAATATTAAAATTAACTTTTTGGGCAAAGATTCGTGATAAAATATCTAGAAATATGCGTTGTTTCCATAAAAAGGCTGACTATTCATGCGAATCCTTACATGGAGTGGAGCACAACGTTGGCGCAGTTAGTTTTTAGGTCGCATTACTATCATGGACTGACTTTTACCACAAAATATTAAGCGTTACACGTTTTAGTAGAATAAAGGTTTTCGTAGAAAGGCTTCATTGAGAGGATGTTAAAGAAAAATTGAAATATCAGCACTCAGGTAAATTTGTCGAAAAATTTTGAAAATTGCAATTTTTATTATATGACCACCATCTTAGGATAAGACTTAGTATAGTATATGTAAGGGTCGTACAAGTGGTCCGATCTAATCCATGATCAAGAGGGTTTGTCTCTGAGACAATACAAGGCAGTCTGCCAAATTTCGACAAAATACATCAAAAACTGCGGCGTAAACATTGAATATAAAATTCTATGAACAGACATTACACGAACCAGCAGACAGATAGACAAACAAGTTTGTAACAAAAGGTATGTCTATCTTTAGTCCTTTTGGGCGCAACATACATCCCCGAATAAATTTTGTAGACCTTGCAACGGACGTGATGTCTGGTATAAATTTTTCTAAATAGTTATAAGTCATTTAAGCACATATTTGAAGGTGATATGTAACTCTATTAAATTAAAGTCGAGAGACATTGAAGAAAGTTCTCTAACTTCTTTACTAAGCACGCAACAACACCCACACAGACGTCGAGAACGTAGTGCATATATGTTGTAAGTGTTCATTCTTTATCCTTCCTACAGCATTCGAGATAGTTCCTTAGTTTTAAGTCTACGTATTCAACTACGTAAACGTGTACGCAACGAAACCGCACTATTTATAAGACGCCCTAATCTATTCGTAAGGGAAAGCAAATAAAAATTAAGATTTTTTTAAAACAAAAAATCTTGTTATTGTTTCTATAAAATGTAAATACAATACATTGTCTCCCAGTCTCTCTCTGTGCACTGTATTTACGACTTATGTAAATAACATTTTAAGATTATTTGTGACACATGTTACTAAATCCATAAAATTTACTTTACTTTTACTCGTTCGATATGCTTCATAAATTTTTGCTTTCGTACCCTACAAGATAAATAAAGGACAGGAAGCAAAGGAAAACAAACATGGCATGTTTCCACAACAAAGAGACAACAGAAAAAGAAACGAAACGCAAAAAGAAAAATAAAATAAATAAAATTATTCAAAAAAGTGTGTGAAAATTGCATAGAATTGCCTTTTCAGTGCCAAAAGTTACACGCAACAAAAATTTCACAATAAAACAATAAAGAAAGAAAAACAAAGTAGAAAGTCTGGTATAGTAAGATAAATATTCGAGCACTCTTCCCTGTCTTTAACACTAGAGCTACCGCGTGGGTCAATACGACCTTTTTAAACTTTTGAGGTAAAAAGAAAAAATGGTTACAGAACATGATTTTTGTATACATGAAAACGCCTTTAAATAATCATAAGTAGTTTTCTTCTACAGGATCTAGTTTACGACGTAATGATGATATATAGGTAATACTACCGTTACCGTCTACTACAGTTGGAACAGTAATTTTGTGGAATCGCTACGGTCACAATAACTAAGATACGAAGCCGAAATTTAGCGAAAACATGTGTTGATCCATCAGGCATGCGAGGTTGAAAAATGTCCATTTACATGCCAAGGCAGATCGTGCCTATTTTTTGAACTCATATGTCTAGTCGATCAAGGAAGGGTTTTGTCTAATTTCAACTCCCTATCTTCATATTTATAACCGTAGCGATTCCACGAAATCGTGATTCAAAATGACCCGTAACGGTAATGTAGATGCAAAATGACGTTAGTTCCATTCTTGAAGCCATTCAAACCGCATAAAATTGCTTTAAAGTTAATTGTTTTATTTCCCCTTTAATTTCTGCTTCTGTCGTTCTAGATGGTTGCACATAACAATTCTACAGCAATATTAAGATACATTTTTTTTCTTTTTTGTTTTTCTTTACATGTGACCAGGAATGCATTAATTTTTTCAAATGCTAGTAACAGAACGTAACCAAAAGGGCGTCTGTGATTTTTCACATTACACATATTGCAAAAAAAGTGAAACTTATGTAAGTATATTTTTCTGTGCAATGCCAAAAATATATTCCGAACCTTCATTTTTCTGCATTTTCATTCCTTTATTAATTAATTCAGTTAGTCGTAAGTTTGGGCTTAGCAGAAATAAGAGCGTGAGGGCTAAAAAATAATTCGAAATAATTTTCACTGTTTTATACCCAGTACTGAAGGACGTAGTTTGGGCTTAGCAGAAATAAAAGCGTGAGGGCTAAAAAATAATTCGAAATAATTTTCATTGTTTTATACCCAGTACTGAAGGACGTAGATATAGTCATTTTTTATAATGTTTGCAACATCTGGAAAGAAACTTCAGAAACCCTCTAGGTGTCCTTACTGAGCATGAAATTCTGAATCGATCTATCCGCGTCTGTCCGTCTGTGTGTGTCCCTGAGCCGGTGTGATGTGTGCTTCTTATCCTCCCTTGGTCGCAAATATTAAAGAATCGACCATACATTTGGGAGAAACATTGAAAGTTCTTGTAAGCATACATTGAAAATGAACCGAGTCGTCAAAGGTCATACTTAAAGTGCGCACAAACTGATGACAATACTGGTTTGTGGGTTTTTTGATCATTATTCATGGGCCGTAATGGATACACGACAAAAATTTGCACGTGAATTCTGCAAAACTAAAAAAATCAACACCGAAAGTTTGCTGAAAAAGTTTTTCGTTTCGAATCATTGTCAATAGCTTTTGTGCCTCAGTGTACCAAATTTCACCAAAATATCTCAAAAATTGCGACCTGTAGATTGAACACAAGGAAACAAGACAAGCTTAGATAGATTCAAAATCACTTTTTCCGCACAATAAAAGATGGGTTTATCTTAAGTTCTTCTGGGTGTTTTGTACATCCACACAAACATAGTATATGCAAGTGTACCACAAATGGTGAAGGGTATAAAAATTAAATTGTAACTTATGGTTTTCACGTCTTTTCCGATTACGTTGCATATTGGAGACATTACTTCGGCTAGAGGAGATTAATTTTTTAGTTTGGTGCATTCATCTGCTTTCATTTTATTACTTCTCAGTTTCCGTCACAAGAAACCACAAATTCGATTTTCTCTCCATATAAGGACGCGCTTTTCTTGATAACCCCCATATCAATTTTCTTCACTAAATTGCCACTACAACCCACTTTTCGTCGTAATTCGTCGTAAAATTAAAAATTAAATCTTTTTCTGAAGCTCTTCCTATCCATGAAAAATGTTAGAGGGAGTAGTCATCGGTGCTGTTACCGAACGCACAAATTTCAGTTGAAAGCTTGCCTGAAGGGTTTCGAAGAGGTAACACAACATTTTTACTTGATTTTGACTCTTTCCGCTTAAATGCGTTCAATTTGCTGAATTGATTAACAAACCGACAACAAATGAAAACATTATAGTGAGGAACGGCGTCCCATTCAATACTCTACACCATGTTGCCCAGTACAATTATTCGTGCAAATTACACACTATTTTCATGCAAAGCCATTATTTTCATGGAAGGCTAGCATATACGGTCTTAGGGAAAATAAGATTGTTAGGCGGTTCAAGTGTCAGTCCGACCATTAACCTGCCCAAAAATAGCACGATTTAAAGTACAAAATGTTAAAAGTTGACAAATGACTTAGTGTCTGCCTACAGTTTAGCTGCAAATACATATTGAAAATGTTTGCCATTAATTAATTGCTTATATTATATTATAACAGTTGTAATAGTACACGTCGAAGACGGTAGGCGAACCGTGCGTCACTTTCTCCCCTTTTCTTTCTGATTTACCAATCGCTTATGCAAATTTATTGTTTCGTCATTTTTAAATATTTATTTTCCCATTATTCTCTTTCCTTTTTTCTTCATTCTATTCCACATTTCAGGTTTATTGTGTTGCGAAATTCTCCTCATTGCTGCGTTCTTCATGTGTTTGGATGTCACTGTCACTGCATGATAATCATTTAACTGCCTTTGACAATTGACAAATGAATTGTTAATGTATTTCATAGAGTAAACGAGCTTTTGGCATTTTATATACACAGTTTAATGCGAAGAACATTTGATCTAAGATGAAAGGAAAATTGCATTCATTTTGAGTTAATGCTGCAAATTTATTTGTTCATAAAATTCTTGAACTTTTTCTCCTGCGACGAACCATTAACCATTCTGCTATGGGTAAAGCATATCAAGCGTAGATGAAGAAAATATATTAAAGCCTATTAGCCTTAACTTAGATTTTCATCCTTTTCACGATAAATCTCGCAAATTTGTTAATCATTATGTAAGGAATTGATCGAAGAATTCATCTTAAATATTTAGCTTTCATTCAGGAGTTATTCTGATTCGACTCCGATAACCGTTGGTTAATGTTTAGTTTAAATTATGCTTTTGATTTGATAGTTGGCTTAGAGTTTGTGTAATTTTAGTTTAACTTGTGCTAAGTTTTGTTTTACTTAAGTGATTCCATTTCAATTGTATTTAATTTTCTTAAACAAAGCTCAGTTAAGGTTCACTATGGCTTATTTTACTTTAAGATAAATTTATTTAAATAATTTTTTGTTTGACGTCAATCGAATTTTTATTTTTTTTACTTTTTCTGATTAGAGGAAATAAAATTTAAATTTTATTTAATTTGCAGTTATGTGAAGTCTAAACGAGACGAGTGTATATTAACTTAAACTTTTGCAGACATTTCATTGTTACTTCATTTAAGTTTTTAAAGTAATATTTATTTAATTTTACTGAAAGGGCTCAAGCGACTCAATCACCTTTCTTGTTACCATCATAGCTTTACAAAAAAAAAAAATGGACACTTCTGGGAGGCACCTTCTACGCGTTTAGGGTGTTCCGCTAAGGAATGTTATGAAAAAAAGAAATTCATTCTTACGACTTATTCGCTGCCAAGCTAGATTCTTTAGACATAGATAAAAAAAAACAGTCCAGATATATTTAACTGCAAATAATTCCTCTTCAAACTTTCTTGTGAAAATTATGTTTAAATTATCCAAATCCCTTCGGAGAACCCTAGATTGCCCTTAAATTACGTCTTCTATTATGTTAGGAGTGACTATCATTCATATCAACTTAATACAAGCCTTGGGCAATGATTAAATACATGTTGAAGTTCAAACTCAAATTCTCTAATGCACATTACTTTTTATCATGTTAGTGGTCATGTTAATGGTATTGGTGTATAAAAATGTAAAGTTTGTGGTCCGGCAACCTACAGATTTAGACGATACTATATTATAATGAAAGACTTAGATAAATTCTAGTTATTTTGTGTACAGCATTACACTTAAATTAAGGAAACTACGCGACGTAAACTGAGAATTTATTCCGAGAAACCAATCTCAAGCCCTTTTCTAATACCTCAAGGATGGTGTGGAAGTTTCCATGAAAATATGCTCTGTGTTAAATAACGATAAACTATTCCTTCAATACAACTTGTAACTTTATAAATCTTTGTTATTTAGAAAACATTTTCTCGCAGATCTACAGAAAATTTTCACTGAGTTTTAGAAAACCATCTACTGAACATAAAACTCGATATATTTACTAAAATGCCCTGACGTAAACAGTCAAGCGAAAAACAATATTTTTTTTCTAAATTGATAGCACTATGACAGATATCCGTATCAATTTTCGTATTATAAATGTCATTAGCGTCAGCTGCGATTAGTTTTTTACGACACAAAAAGTATTTTCCGATTTTTATTACTAGTCTGTGAAAGAATCATTAGTCACCGTCATGAAACGGATTATTACAGGAGATAGCCAAGGCCATCCAATACCGTGCCAAAGTCGCTCAAACATCAAGGTGAACTTAACATCTTTTTTCGATTATCGTGGCGTTGTATACTACGAATCCCTTCCGCCGGGTCAAACTTTTAACGAAGATATTATTTGAGTCTGAGGATTACCTTCAAAGCGGCGAAATACATTTGCGATAATATATAGAATTGCTGGACGCAGTAGTATATCGCTGCGTGTATATAGGAAAAAACGCAGAGCTGTTTGCTTTGCAAACATTCGATCCAGTGCCGCAAACATATTATATATGGATGGACATTTTGGTAGCAAAAGACGTCCGATATAAACAAACGATATGAAGAACCATAAGAGAGAGTAAAGAACTGAAATAAGAAAATTTACTGAAAATTCTACAACAAATATTCATAAGACTAAGAACTATGAACATCTGTGTGCGATAGTATGTCGCGCACAACCGCACAAGAGTATTTCTATTACAGTGTGAATATACTAACGCACAGATCTATTCAATACGCAATGTGACTAAACCGAGGAAGCTAAGCTCGAGGACGCGGACACCCTGATCGCCAAACACCGTAACGTAGTCACCACACCGGGGGCTACGAAATAGCCAGTAGAGAGAGTAGCTGACGGCCAGCACCCACCAAAGGACGTGAAGTGGATGCAAATGAAGGCGACGAAGAAGTAAAAGAACTCAGACTGCCGGGGAAGACCTCCAAAGGTTAGGCCAGATGCCATTGTTATAGCAGATTAAGGAGGGCTTTCCGAAAGCTTAAAACCGAATCTGATTCGAGGTAGCTCGGGAAGGTCGTACGAACGATAAGGAGAACGCAGAAGGGCGAGCTACTACTGCAACTTACTTAGAACGAAGGGAAAACCGAAAATGCAAGAGAGGTATTGAGCTCTTTTCTGGGAAAAAAGAACGGCAGTCAGGTGTTTTAAGCAACGCCAGACAGTTGCATGCAAAGACGTAGAAGAGGTCGCCGCCAAGCAAGACATATGTGAAGCACTGAAGTCCCAGTGCGGGGTGACAACCGCAGGGGTAGTGAATGTAAAGAAGGCATATAGTGAAACGCAGAGAGCAGTAATAAGAGAGAGGAGATCATACCATAGGAAGCGCGCTAATTGCAACCATCCTCCGCGAAGTAATGCCTAAGAGTGGTAGACAAAGTGTATATATGTAACGTTATTTTAGCACGTAGGCGCCGTGGATGGCGAATCGTGCACGTTGCTGGCGCAAACCAATACTATCTTTCGAAGATTACTACCTCCTGCTTGCATAACGAAAAAAAAAAAAAAAAACGCATACTATCGCACAAAGATAAGCATTGTACGTAGTCTTACGCAAGAAATCTTGTGCGCTCTTAGTTCTTAGTCTCTCTGGTTCGATGACTATCAGTTTACACAGTCAACGTCCATGTTACGCATTGTATGATTGACAATTTTCACAAGCACGTACCCTTGTAATTTGATATACGCTTATGGTCATTTTCCTCGTGTAGTGCAAAGTAGAACATTTTTCTATGTATAGTGGCATTATGTACATATCCTTTATCATTTTTACCATAGCAACTATATGCAATCATTTTCTGCATGCATTGTATAAAGGAGCATAGCAGGAATAACAATTAAAACCACCGTAAACGTTGCTCATTCTCCTTTTGTGTTGCGGTAGTCAGCGATTTAATTACTAAATAAAGCGAGAGAGACTACTTAGTTCTATTCAAACGATTCGTAGAAAATACGCAAACTTCATCGACAATCACATCAAACAATCACTGCTGTGCGAACCGTGTGCCAAGTAATTATATTTTGTTAAAGGAAATGAAAAATCGTGTAAAATTATTCGCAGAAGACATGTCTAAGTCAGCAAGACTTATACTTAACTCTCTCGCTTAACTCACGCCACAATATGTCAGATAACTGTGTGTTTACTCAAAAATCGACCATATTTTTCTTTGTTATCCAAAACAACAGCATATTTTTTTATTACCTCTCAGAATATTACACTATCTTTTCCTGTATATGAAGGAGGCGTAGGGTAACAAAATAACAGTAAAGGAAATAATAACATCAGAATTTAGGTTAAAAGCGCGGAATTTCTTTTCGTTACGTAAATTTTATTGTAACGACCTGTAGGTACATCCCTAAGCTTTGTAAGGACCATAGTTGTACGACTTGTTTTAGTTCTACACGTTGTTGTAAGTTATTCCTATGTATGTAGCGTAGAATAAGTGCATTTTACTTTCCATTCATGTCCTTCTGTAATAAACAGTTTGTTGTTCTCTTGTGAGTGCTATAGTGATTCTGTACACTATAGCTAAGGATGGAATGGAATGGGTATATCACATTCGACATAAGTCAGCTGACATGCTCCGAATATCATCGGTTAACCGATTGGGGTCGTTCGTGTAAGTTTAGTTATATAGAAAATTTAATAGACGATAACTCTCCTTTCTTACATACTTTCTCTAGATATTCTCACTAAGTCAAGATCAATAAAGTAAAAACTAGTTATAACTCTTATTAGGTATTAGGATCTATTTAACCATAGACAAGATAAGGGATACTAGCTGAGGAACACCCTGACAATAGGAATAAACAATTTTTTCCGTACTGGAAAAATCTCAATCTTCGCAAATTTAACCATAACTCTGAATCAACCATTTCAAGGTCTTCACTGGAAATGAACACGCCGGTCATCAGTATAAAAAATCTAACTTTAAATAGATGTGCTATGCAAATTTGCCTCTTAAGCTCGGCCAAGTATAGCGTGAGCAAGAAAGTCATGAATTCATTTTTGTCCTACATTTAGTTTGTAATTATTGCCGCTATATTGTTCAAGGCATTGGCAAGCAAGCCGTAAGAATTAATACTCAAGGGGATAGGTTGTTGACGCAATGAAGTTTTGCTTTGTTGTTAGTTTTGGGTATAAAAGTTGAACCTATGGAAAGCAATGTAAACAAACAAAATGAAGCCTCGCATACAGAAATATTTTTCAACTTTTTGCAAGCCTACGTGGGAATTGCCAAATTATATGATTTTGTTTATAAACGACCTAATAAAACGAAAAGAAATAGGTAGAGGAAGAAATGAAAACGACTTTCCATTTTTCATATTATTTTTGTTAACGCAATGAAGCGTTACAGCACTTGTGGTACAAGTGTACATTAGGTTTGTGCGAATGTATGTAACACCCAGAAGAACTTGAGACAGGTGCATCTTTTATTATACCGATCGATTCAGAATAACTTTTCGCACTAATCTTGTCTATTTCTCTACCCGTCTTGTATTCTTGTGCTCAAACTAAGGTTCAAAATTTTTAAAATATTTTGATAAAACGACACAAACGACATGGATTATGATTCGGGTCGGACCACTTTTTCCACAATTTCCCAGATGACGCCTTATTCTGAAAAAATGGCTTATGAATAATCAATTGCGTAAGCAAGGTAGTGTATTTAATACTAGTCCATAGCACACCATAGTGTTCTACTACCTATTTATATTAGGTCTTACTTTCCAAAAAATTAAAAGTAGAAACAAAAGCAATTTATTTTGAGTTTAAAATATATTTCTTAAAGGCTATTAATAATAATAAAGACTTTCCGATGATGCCATCGAGTTTGGGCAGATTATGTAGATGAAATGTAGCAAAACAATATCCGAATTTCAAAAGTTAGACTGTTCGGTGGAGTACCTGGTTAGTGAATATCCAGTTTGTTGCTAAATATTCATTGTCCAAGCATTAAATTACGCAGAGCACCTCCATCACTTTTTGATTCGTTAGATCCAATATCCGACTGCATAGGTTTAATTTGCGACAGCTGTATAGGTTTAATTTGCGTGGCATACTCCCAATGACACTGTGGAAAATAGACCTAAACCTAAACCAACATTTTTTAAAAGGTATTTACTTATTCATTATCATATAATCGGATCCAGAGTTGGAGGGGGAAGCAACACCTGCGTGGTTGTTATCTATTGAACCGATGCGATGAGGAAAATTCGAAACATCAACAATTTGGAAAAAAAATATTTTTGAAATTCACAACTGGTTAAATTAACTTGAACACTAGTGCCACTTTTAAAAACTTCAGCTACTTTCTTCCGCAGACATTAGTTAAGTGGTACTATGCACGCAGATGCTAAATCGTCCTATATGGTTTCGCATGTCTTGTAGATCATTTAAATTTAAATATGTTTTCCTGATATAAAAACACTTACATGAATGTGAGAAATAGCTTACATTTATGTTAGCGAAAATGAATGACCTCCTTGAAGATTTATGAAATTGCTCTTCGGTAAGTTCATGTTACAAACCAAAACTTTTTGTAATTTTTCATGAATTTGTGCATACATCCGAATGTTAGTGCAAACAATTCTTCAGCACCACCATGTTGAAAGAGTGGATTTATTTAATCTCTTCATGTTACATTCTGACGTTTAAGCAATTCTTTTGCTTTATTCAACTCTGCCAGCAAAGCCAACTGCCACTTTTTTTCCCTTAAACTCGTTTTTTTCAATTCTTTTCTTTTATTTGTCTTCTCAAAAGTTTTGCTATTGTAATTTCTTATGTTGCTTTCCTACTTTCTCTGACCTAAATCATATTGTACCGTCAGACTGCCCTTTATGATTTTACGTTCGTATTGAACTCTTTTCGAGATTAAGTTCACATCACTGAATTGTGATTTTTAGGATAGCACAGGTTTTATTTACAATGCTTAGGAGATTTTTTTAACAAATTATTTATATGGCCTTATATCGACGATGCTTCTTCTAGTTTTCTCCGTTGGAATATTGCGATTCAATTCGCTTGAGTCTCTCGGTTGACTTTGCTTTCCTCAAGCATTCTGTTTTTATATCCGTTCACAAGTAAGATACCAGTGCCTAACTTCATTGCGACATTTTTCCGCGAAAAGTTCTGCGAATTGTCGTTAATCTTTTGCTCATACGCTAGCTGCATGCGGCAGCGTCATGAATTCATAATTGGTTTTACCGTTTTTTGGAAGATGGTTTCTTAGGAAATGCTCTAGTTGTCGTGCAATGTCAAATTAGCAAATGTGGGATTTTCGTAACAAACAATTTTTTATATATATGTATATACATATAGAATTGTTTGTTTATTTACTTTTTTTTTTTGTGTAAGACAATATAGTGAGAAAGACAAGTGGAGTTTTAGTTTGTCCCCCAGACATGAATATATGCGCAAGATTTCGTTATGTTTTAAATCATCGAATAAATGATTTGGCTGGCAATGTGAATTTAATGTTTATCGAAAATAGGGAATGAAGTGATCTGTTGTTGGTTTTTTGACTCGGCCTTTTGCTTTCTTTAGAGGAAAGTCTCTTTTGCTGTTGGTCATGTTGGAAATAGTACGTATCATACAAGAAATGTCCGTAATTAATAAAAGTACATGATAAGGAGTGAGCAATGTAATGAAACGCCTTAAATTACATCCGCGCTGAAGTGCTTTGATAGGTAATACTCGTCATTCGATCAAAATATATCTAAAGATCATGTACAGGCTTCGTACGATCGAATAGGGAATAGTTACAAGAAAAATGTGGCGCAATTGTCGACAAACTGAATATCTTAAATGAAATTTTAATAAATTTTGATTTAATCGTGTAGGGAATTTGTGTACACTATGCACGTTCCCATTATTTAAAAGAATCAAACACATATCTGTAAAGGAATTTGTGGTAATGAAATAAAGTCGTAAAATTAGAAAAGCATTTGATACATTGGAACAATGAATAACCTGCACCACTGAAGATCTGCAACGTTACTACGTACGTTTGAAGCTAAACGCCTAGAACATATCTCGCAGTTCCACTCCGACAATAGTTTTGCAATGATACAGACATTTGAAGGTTACTTGCCAATTTTTCCTTACAACAGAAATGCAAATATGTCGAAGGGCATCAGTAAATATTTTATATATCATTTCTTATTTTACTTTTGGGAAAATCTCTTCGCAATCAAGGGCAAAATATGCCTGGGGGTAAGTGTCATCAGCAGAATAAATATGAAAAATTAAAAACCGCCCACTCATACCTTATAATATATTTGAAATGTGAACATTAGGTGATGGAAGCTAAATATTCCGGCCAAAGCAAATGTGAAAACGAAAGCAAAGGCTTCATTTATAGTTGACGCACATTCACCAGCCCTCTTTTGCCAAATCCTGAAATGATCATAATATTTTTTGTCGTTATTCTAGACATGACGAAAATTCATGGTTAAACTTTACTTGTAATAATTTTTCTTTCCACTTGTTTTGCATACAACATGTGCATACAAAAAGGACAATAAATGAAAAAAAAGTTTTTAAAGATTAAAAGTGAAAAAGAAAACGAAGGCCATTTTTCAAATATAAAGGCGAGTATAAAAAAAAAAGCTTGTCTGTACGATAATCCTGATACATTTAGTAGAGCAGCAATTTTTTTGTTATATTCTTTCTTTCAGATTAATTTTTATGAAAGTTTATATATTACAAATATATTACAAATGTACGTATGATACAAGCCAGTGTATAAGCATGTATGATATGATTGGAGCGGACATATTCTCAATTTCGTATGCAAGCCATGCTTTTGCACGCAATGTGTTGTTAAGTGTATTGTTTACTGTTAAAAGATATTATATAAGATATAAAATGACTTAATTTGATGCCAAAGCTATTCGGTAAATATGTGCATAAATTTCTTAGGCTCCTGCAAACGCAGGCTCTTCCACACAAACAACGCATTCAGACGTCGTTTTTGTATGTTCATCTATGCAACTGGAAATACCAAGTTATACTAAGTGATATATTATGTATATTTATATACATTTATTTACGGATCGGATATTATATGCATACGCATTCATCTAGATACGTATATATATAGTGTGTAGTCTTTTGCAGAAATCATAAATTTATTGTTAGATAATTATGTTCTTTTATTATGTGATACGCCATTTTTGCATAGATATATGCACACATATACATAAAAACATGTGGAGCTCTAGCAATGTTTCAATTATTATTACATCTGCTTACTTGTTCTAGGAAATATAGAAAAATATAAAAAATATGGAAAAATAATAAATTGTTGAAGACTTCCTTATTAACTCTATAAATGTTATAAATGTCTTAGGTGGGCATGGATTTCACTGAGTCCACTTTATCGTTTCTTTGCTCGTTCACGTTGGGGTAATGAGTTTGATAGTTTCCTAAATAATTTCAACTTTGGTTTTGAGATTTTTGTTTTAAAAACAAGCTTCAGCTTAAATTCCAACTAATTTCGCTTAATATTTCCTTTGCATCAAGTTATAAGTAAGAAAATCAAACCAAATCCTTTATACCCATCATCGTAATTTTAAAAAGGCGAAAAGATTAAATGAGCTACATTTTCATGCTCCACAATATGGAGTGGGCGCGGCTGATTTGTTCTATTTTCAAAGTAAAATAGAAAGTGTCGTATAGTCGTGTTGGTGTTGTAGGCGTGTTTTTGGATAAGTTTAAGTCACTTTCAAATTCTTTTACAAATTCGTTATATTTTCATTTTCGTTACCGGGAGAATGTTTACCACAAATACTACGCAATTGCGCATACACATGTTTAGGTGCATTCCAAATTGGCCAAGACTTTATAAACTTTCCGGAAACTTTTGAAGATTATAAACCTATTAAATTTTGATACACTATAATATTCGGTTTTGATACACTACAATATTCCATTTTTGTACAAGCGCTATATTATCGTCCATAGAAAATAAGTTTAAATTTTTCTGCATCTATTTGCTATAGTTTATAAATAAGGTGCAAACAACCAATTCATCGTTCGCTTTGAAAAACATAGGTATTCTCAGTCTACGTGGTGCTGTAGGCGTGTCCGTCGACCGATTTGACCCATTGTCAATACCAGCCTGCGTGCAAGAACTTCCGCTATGTCTGGCAAATCTGAAGTCGATAGCTTCATTTTTGTGGCCAGAAAAATGTTCACAACAGGTTTTACACAGATCGATTTAGGATTTGGTACTGATCAGGGGTCTTGGTGCTTCGTGGTGTCTCTGATGCTTCCTCCTCGGCGTTGCGAAAGTTTTGACAAAATAAATTTACCTCTATATACAACCTTCGGTGATGGGTATAAAAAGCCAATAGTTCATATCATAATTCGTTTTACTTTTATTATTACTATTATTATTATATAAATTTAACCAGAAATTAAATTCTATGACTAAAGTCGTAAAGCACTAGCATCTAAGGCTTTCGGTTTTATTTTTATTAATATTATTATTACTGTTATTATTATTAAAAACTCTACCGCACTTGAGATTTGAACTCACGACCATTGAACTGCTAGTCGAGATTCTTGCCTACTCGACCACTCAGGCGGATCACGTTTTTCTTTTGTATTGTATTATAACGTAAATCTGTCTTTGGTAATTTTACTTTTTAGTTCCACTCCTTTTGAAATTCATTTCGTGACACTGAATTGTGATACGTTTATTTACAAAATTAGAAGATCTATTTACAAATTATTTACACGGACTTATATATATAATACTTTAATTTTCGCTCTGGAATTGTTCGTTCGAATATTTTAATTCAAATGTCTTGACTCGACCCACTCTTCCTCTCTCTCGACTGACTCGACTAACTTTCGACTGAGTTTTTGACTTTCTTATGGTTTACACAAACCTTGTCCCGTTCGAATGATATTTGTTTTGCTTTCTTGAGAAGTCTTCTAATCTCATAGGCCGGACTTTAAAAGATGCCTGTGAAATGAGATGCCCACGCAAAAATAAAACATGTATCCAATCCTATGCTTTTCACGAGTTAAAAAAATGAGCACTTTTGTAGCGTTTAATAAAACTTTTACGCCATAAAAAAAAGCTAGTGTGTTCTTACTAAAAAATTTCACACAAGAGAATTAAAATAAAAAAGTTTGTTTGAAGCTCTTTACTTCGCTAACTTAATTCAAATTATTTGTGACCATAGGAAGTTAGAAAGTGTCCAATTAGTTTCCCAAACGCAAACGGTGAATGCATAATTTTCTCTACGCTACACACTGCGAACTTCATCAGGATGTTGTTTGTATAGTGTCTTTCAAAGCTAACCGCCTATCAACCTTTAATACGATCAGCTTTAAACATAGCTTAGAATCTTTGCGATTTTGAGAGACCAACTTGCAAGTGAAATTGAAAATGGGTTTTCTTATTTGGACTTCAAATTATTCAACACCGTTTGGCGATGGGAGCTTAGTCCGTTGGCTGTGTGTTTATATGAAATGACGTGAAATGTGTGCAAGCCCCTCTCATGAATTCTGAAAATGGAAGAGAGATCTTTGCTACCTTTTCTTAATCGTTCACTAGCATGTCTACAATCAGTGAGTTAACTTCGGGTTAAATACATTAAAATGTAATTTCTAAGAGTTCACACGTGAAGATTGTTTTTTCTTGCACGCGTGTTTTGTATTGCGCTTCATTATTATTCTTACCTGAGAGGATATCATTCGAACTTAAACTAAACCCAACTAAACTTATATGAAGGATGAGGGGTATATTCACTTTGTCAAAACGTTTGCAATTTTCTTACTTGTTATAATTGATGTCTGTACTTCCAAATAAAATGATGTAAGCAAAGGAACCATTCCGCCTAATGTGTACATATTTTTCAACCTTACAACCTTATGTAATAATACTTATTACTTTGTTTTATTTCGTACAATGGATTGGACCAATTGCCGACAAGGCCTATATATCCAGATAATGAGTTTTTTCTATTTGTCGTTCGTTTGCGCTCTATCAATATTAATTAATTATAATAATATGTGCATAGGTATAGCAGTTGGAATAAAAAGTAAAAATAATGAATTTGCTTACCTTTCACAAGTTCAAAATTTTAGTTTTAGTTTGTTAGCGAAATGTCTTGTCTTGTATGTATAATGTTTTCGTAAACATGCACTTTGTTTCATATAAACCAAACATGGCATATATTAGCTTGGGGGAAAAGAAATCCGTTATCTTTTCAGTAGATGGCTGTAGTGATCGATAACCGGTAAAGTATCGATCAAACAATTTTAGATTTATGCCCATTGGAAAGGTGATCTTTCGCAATAAAAAAAATTGTTTTTCCTTGTTTTTGTTTGATCGCTTCAGCTACGACTTACAGTGTCTTAACAATGGAAGTCAGTTATGACGGATTTTTAATCTTTACACTCTTCTGCTTTATATTATTTATTTGATAAATGCATGCGTTATTGTTTATTCCAATGCCTTAGGACAATAAAGTAGCAACAGCTATAACCCATTTTAGCGTAATTGTAGCTATAACCTAAGCCTTATTAACGGTAGTTAAACTTTGTTTAAGCCAACTTTAGAAATAAGCTGCTTTACAGTTACGCATGCTATAAGATATTAGGCATAAGCATGAGCTAAATAAAAAGAAACTTTAATAATTGTAAAGCAATCGCTGATAACAATAACCTAAAGCCGACAATTCCTTATTTTTTATTATTAAGAGACCTTGTACTTTAGATATCACCATACTATAAATAGTCTGTTAAAGATTAATAATAATAAAAGTTAGTGAACCAGAATAAAATTCAAGTTGTGTTTCCCATTTGCTTGTCAAATACGAAATAAGTCTGTACAGCGTAATATACAGTGATGTCTACGCAGACAAAGGTGTTTGCTTCTTGATTATGATTAAATTACAAAATTTAAACAAAAATTTTCCAAAAACATCAGTTGGGAACAGTTTGCTTCCGCTACCCGCCCACTCAAACGGATCAAGTAGAAGTGACTGGAAACATATTCTTTTTCCCAAAGATTTAATTTTAAGTTTTTAGAGAAAATGTTTATCAAAAGCAACTGTGTTTAATGATCTAATTTTAAATTTGCTTCAGTTTTCTTTTCATATTCAAGGTTACAAACGTTGCATTAAAAGCTGCCTACAAATTTTCAAAAGAAATGGTTGAGAAATGAAAACTTTCATGTCTAAAATAAACTGTCAAAAATAAAGTAAGAAATTGCGAAAAAGGGTATGAAAAAGAAATTTTCCAATATTAATCTCTACTGACAAAGTAACAATTTAAACTCAGATTGGAAGATATAGAAGAGAAAAGAAAAATCTCAACGAAGCGCTAATATTGCTTTCAACAAAAAATATCTCTTCCATAGAATAAAAAAGGACTGAAAGAGATTAAAACAATAAATTGGAATAAAGCAAAAAAAAAAAAACAACTAAGAAAATTGCATTTGACTACGTTTTATATCCACGACCTTCATCGTAAAAAAACTTAAAGAAACGAAAAAATCTAAACTTGATAGAGGGTATCAACTGAACTGAACAAATAATTAATATTGAATGAGCGTAGCCGATTTTTTCATTTTTATACGGGTACAGCAGAGCCGACCACATCATATAAGTGGGAATTTTTAACCTTGTATCTGTCAGTGCTCTTGTTGTTGTCAGCTCAATACATTACAGCTCCTAATTATTACTATACAATATATTAATATGATTACCACTGAATAGGTGCTTGCATGTATTTCGATCAACGACTTCTGTTGGCGAAAATGGTAAAGTGAAATGGTAAAGTATTAATATAAGCAACGGTTAAATTCAATGATTTTGATCTTCCCCTACATAAAATAACAGCTTTCCATTCAGTATTATTCGGTTATTCAGTATATATAGATGCTAACCATGGAACACTAAAAATTGCATTTCCAGCTTGCATTACTTTTGTTGTTTAATTCTAAAACACTTGCTGCCCTATCATGTTGCAATTGTAGGTTTTGGGTTCAACGTTATAATTGATGATTGATTGCGATGTCAATGACAAGAAAATTAATTCGATGGAAACTCAACAGTGCTTAGAAACACCTTAGCAGTGATGAATCAACTGCTTCTAGACGTTTACATCCGATAGGAAAGGGCGAAAACTAGGGAAAATGGCTACCGTTTGAAGCACTTGAAAATGCCATTTCGAACCGTTTCAACGTCGCGGTTTCATTGCATGTACTACGTCAATCCCAAGCGCGATCTACTGCGTCAGTCCCAAGCGTCCAGGAAAGCCATCCACATCGATACGGAAGCGGAATATTTATGGCCATAACGTTTTGCTGTGTATATGGTAGGATCAGCAAGATGTAGTGTGTTACCAGCTTCTAAAACCGGTCAGAACTGTTACTGCAGATGGCCATTGACGTCAATTGAAGAAATCGAACAATGTATTGTCGCAAAAAAGACCAGCAATAGCGGCCAAAATGGCTACCATAGGAATTGACTGAAAATACTGTTTTTTTTTTAACGTAATGTCCGTTAATAATTGTTTCTTCAGAACGTGTACAAAAATGCGGCATAAATAACCTTATTATGCATTTATATGTTATTGCGCATAACATTCAAATCCCTTTGAGGATTATTGTCCGTAGACAGATACCTCTACTGATCGCATTTTGAAAGCTTTCCATAATTTAATTCATTATTTGTTTGGTAAATCTATAAAATAATTGAAAATTTATCTCATTCATAATCAAGCATCAGAGGTGCGCGAATGCTTTTCCTATTATTGTTAATTGCATTTCCACATATTGTAATTATGTTTATAGCTTTGGCTACATCGCTTAGCGATAAAATGTAATTTGTTTACAATGATGTCCAGTCATTAGTTGTCATATCGTACATGGTTACATGGAAATGTAACCATCTAAATGTGTGTTAGATTATAGCATTAAACAAATAAAAGATTTTAATAAGTAATTACATTTATTACAATTTTAGGACAGGGCGGTAAATCGCTACATCAATTGCAGTAATTAGTAATAAATTTGCTACGATTGTGAACTAAGGGACTTCTACGAATTATATTTACTTATGCGGTACGTTTCCTTCTAGCTGACATTTGCGACAAAAATGTTAACAAAGCTTACAAAACTTTATGGGAAACTATATTTTAGCCATTGTAATAAGAAGTTTTGCTTGCAAAGCTACATATGCTAATGGCACTTCTAAAAGAATCTGCAACAAGTCAAGGTTTCCCAATTCTTATAGATAAGCTTTTTATCCTAGGTTTCCTTATAATTCCTTCCTTTCAATTAATGCGATTATCCTTGATTTTATTTAATTTCCAGTCGAATATGTCGATTGAATAAGCTAAACAAGCTAAATGAGTAAATATTTGTTTATATCCTGAAGAATGGTCTATCAATACCATAAAAAAATCAGTTAACTGCAGAAACCTTAAGATAAGCAACAAAGGGCCAGCTAAATTAAAGTATGCTGCGAAATCATTTGTATAAGGTATGTACATCGATTCTTTTTTACACGATCTTTTATTAGATGAATTTGAAATAACACGATTCACCCATCAGAGCAAATGCCCTTTTTTTACAATAATTTTTTAAATCCAAAAGAAAAAAAATTTTTTAATTCTATTCTTCATCTGAATCAAACCCGACAGTTATGCCAGACATATCTGGCATATCTATAGATGATAGCATGTTTGACCCAGTTCGCAATAAATGTGCCCATTTGTTATCAAGGAGTGGTGAAAAGTTTCGGAACTTCAATTTTTTATATGTTGTATGTGCTTATGGACCAAATTTGCAAAATACATTGAATTTGTTTTATTCTTTTTTTTTCATTTATTTGTTTTTATAACGCATTATTTTTGTTTTATATATGTGTAATATGGATTTCATTGTTACTTTTTTTGCACGGCTTTTTGGGAAAATATGTTTTCATCTTACACGATTTTTTAAGGTATCCGAAAATTTATCATAAGTCGCATGTATTTTTTACACGATTTTTTTTGCACGTTCTTCTATTGGACGCATCTATGCTGTAAAAGAAGAGTTGAGTCTATATACAGACAAATCAATAGTCGTTATGGTCAGAAATACAGCTGATCGCAAAAAGTTGACTTCAGCGCTGTCAAAATCTAGGTTGCTGCGGAATGAAAACAGGTAGGAAAATGGGAGAAGAGAATTTCTTCCGCTTAGACGTAAGTATGACAAACAAAACTTATGATCCCTCTTCCGCTTAGACGTAAGTATGACAAACAAAACTTATGAGCCCATGTAGCAATTTATAATACTGCGATGTCTAGCCGTACAAATACTTCATATAACACTTGTAGCACCTCTCAATTGCCGATTTTGTAAGTCCGAAAAATTGAGTTAAAAGTGTTAAAAGTGTTAAAGAATTCAGTGTAGAAAAGTCCAACATTTCAATTGATATAAAGTTTCCAGAATTGAATTCGAAATTCTGCTACTAGCCACTAGCTGTAATACGGTCAGCAAGTAGAAATAATTTGCTTTCATTAGCCATTCAATCTAAAGTCATATGGAGTAGTTGTAGTGGTGCACTCTATCTAAGATTCGGATAAAGATTTCGACAAAAACGATGTGGAACTCATGTTGAATTAACTATCGTAACTTGACATGACTTTCGCAAAACGCAAGCAGGAAATCACAGATATTTTTTCCCTTTACGATCGGCGGGATTGCTTGATCCATAAAGCAGATAATTGGCATCATTCACAGCTGTACAAGGAGGTAGTCACGTCTGACGAATTTAGCTTTCACTTTTGTGTTCAGCTGCTTAGCAAAAACGGCTGAATATGTAGCTGCATGATTACTCCCAAAATTGCAGCAATTCTATAACATATGGATCTATAACTATGCCCTTTTTTTATAGAGTTGCATTTGTACTGCGAATTCTACATACAGTATAACAAAAACACCAGTGATATTTGTTTACAATTCATTCAGAAGAGGTAGATGAAGATATGACGACGGATTTTTACAAAATTATCCTACGAATTCTTCAGGTCTTATAAAACATAAAAATTTTTGCAAAATATTATAAAAAAGTAATATCCAATTTTGCTGATTGTGAACGTCTAGTGTCGGACATATATGAGAGAATTTATATAGCATTTGAACGTCCCAGTAAAACTTATTGTTGATGGTGTGATTGGTGGGTATGGCGGGAATAATCGAAGCTTTGGAAAGAGTTAAAGAAAACCAGATTGTTATAAGTGGTAACACACAAAAAAAAAAGATGGAATTTCCCAAAAGAAGTTGCAAGTGTAAAGAACAAGCACTAATGAGATAAAACCTACTTAAAATTGAAGCAAATAAAAATAATTTAAATACTTTTTGGACAGTTTTATATTATAGCTGCACACAGCATAGGACTGGCGATTGCAGCATGAATGCACCTGAAGCGAAGATTCAAATGAACAAATTAAATGAAATGTTCTTTTTTTTTGGTTGCTTATCTATACCTTTTTTACCTTGCCATAGTTCACCAAAAGAAATGCAGCAGAAAAATTTCACTACGTACTTTCGAGCGATGTCGAAGAGACTTAAAACAAAAACGCATTTTACATAAATTTCTCAGTGCAAACATTGCTTTTATCATTAAAGTACTTTTAGTTTTAGCGCAAAGAATAATGCAATAAATTGTGTGTGTTTGTAATAAAAGTGTAAAATTTACGTTAATTATCTATTATTTGAAATCAATGAGAAAGGAAAAAAAATTTTGCCCTTAACGAACAAATAACAAATTAATGATATTTTTTGGAAAATAAATCGATTAAAAGCTGCAGTGCGTTTAGTGTTTTCATTATTGAGCCGTCGTACGTTACGATACTCGAAAAAGATGCGATCGCTTTTTGGGTTAATGGTATTCGGGAACTCTGGAAATCGGCCCAGCATAGTAGCACCGGTTGCCTGAAAATTATAACCCAAAAAGTTCCCAACATATTTATTTTGTCTTACATCCCGCCATGAAAGTTGATTTTCTTCTTGCATATGGGGCGGCCAGATTCCATATTTTCATGGTTCTCGATTTTTACTTTCGTAAAAACGAAAAAAAAACCAAAGAACTAAAATTGATATTTTCAAGCAAAAATGATCAAAATACATACAAAAACTGAAATAAGTTTTACGTTGTTTCAGAATTGCCTGTCTGTTTCCATCTTATGCTCAAGTGGTACCACTTTTTATCTTTGTAGAATAACGATAGAAAAGATTAAACAATTATTAACAGACAAAAAAAGTTGCTTTCAAGAAATTGTTTATTGCAAAAATGACTGAAGGGAAATTAAAAGCACACCATCAAAGTGCATGGTTTCAAGAACTTCTTTGCGCAATGCAGAGGAAAACTCAACGAAATCTTACTATTCAAAATTATACACCATTTAACACTTCTTCTAACCCGATTAATATTTTTGCTTTCTTTTGTCTTACGCTTTGAACTGTGCAAACGTGAGTAATTGAGCAGCTCTTGCATTCTGCGTGCAAAAGCATGCGAATATTTGCAACGTTTTTTTTTTGGTTTTTTTTTTTTTTTGTACTTACGCTTATCTCACGCTTATATCACGATAACGAAGTGTGTTTGTAACACTAAAATATGTTTAATTTAAATATTTAAGCTTGAAATTACGTAATGAAAGTGTAATGGTTTTGCTTATATTATCATCATTGGGCATATGTCCAATCAAATAGAATTGAAAAAATAAATTGAAATATATATTAGAGCTGTATTAAGAATCCCTGATATTAGGAGATCGAGCCATAAATCCAATATGTCTGGTTCGTTAACATGCAGCATACGATACGTGATATGTTTGAAAATAAAATTTTGAAAAATTTACAAAACAAAAGCTCCTGCTTACGCGGGTTCATAGCAATTTCCGTAAGGAACAAGACCAAAAGACGAATGTAGCTACAGACACACGCAAACTATGAACACAAAAGTTGAAACCCTAAATAATATCCAGAGTAAAGTTTACATGGTGTCTCATTACAATTTTGTTTAGCATGTAGTCGTAGAATGCGCCTGATCACAAAATATCATGTGACAACACCAGGAGAAAATGTTCCAGCGATACCTCGCTGTCATAAGATAATATCGAATCCTAAAGTTAGAATAAAGAGAAGTAGAATACAAAAACGCTACAAATTAAGCTGAGACAGATGAAGGATTGCAATTTTGTTCTACATCTGCCATTTCCTTAAGTAAAATATATTAAAATACGCTAACGCTACTAAAACTTAATAAAAAATTAATTATAATCTAATATATAATTTATGTACTTTAAGTATGTTATAGGATTTCAAGTGCATATATAGAGCTCGAGTAGTTGGAATCAGAGTTGTATGGCTATTCCAGTTTAGGATAGGAAGAATTTTTCAATAATTATTTACAGAGCTCCCGCAAAGATTTGGTTTGATGCACTTAGAGAAAAAATATTGGACTCAATTTGAGCACATAACCACGAGCTGAATTTCCAGAGAGATAAGGTGGTTAATCGACGTCAGTATGATGCATATACAAAATTTGTGTTTGTAAAATATTATAACTTGGAAAGAAGGTTATTATTATTTCATTGTTACCTCAATTATTGAGCAGCACTTACGAACATCTTGCAATTGCCCTCAATGCCGTATAAGATAAATATATCGCATTAAACATCGTAATATGATACGAAACAATTCTTGAAATTTTCGCTTTACCAATAATATTTCTTGCTTTGTTTCATTATGCACTGCTGCAAATGAACGACGCATTGAACATTTATTTCATCGTATATTTAACCTAATTTTGCCTCTTTTTCACTTTGCGCTGGTAGTTACAAACAAGTGAATTTTATTATAAAAATGAAATTCAGCAGAAAGTGCAGGCAATAAATCCAACGATATAAATAACTGGGGAAGAGTGTATGGAGTTTCAATGAGAAGCAAAATGCCTGGTTCGCACCTCATGTGAGCCAAATATAGACTATTGCTTTAATTTTGAGCAAACTAAATTTAATATTTTTTTCCCATTACGTTAAAAGTTATCCTCTTTTGAATCTTAAATTGTTTTCATGCTGTAACCACATGTCATATAGCGTCATATGAAGGCTTCAAATTTCATTTGTATTCAATATTAAAAAGGATTATAGTTGCCTGTACATTTCCTTTGTCGCTTCAAGTTCAATAACACTTTTGTTGGCTTTATAGTACTACTGCACTAATGACTTTGCAGCCATCGCAACCTGCGTATTGCTGCAACGGCGCCGTTCCATGCAGAATATAGTGACTCCCTGTATGGCTGGGTGGTGTATTGTGGTGTTGATGATGGTTACCTTTGTTCTATTCGACACTCAAACTTTGGTTGAAAGGAACTTGTTGACCATAAGGTTGTTAGTCTACTTTTGTGAGAACTGTTGAGTCTCTGTGACTGTTAACGCAAAAAGAGAAACGCAAATGTAACGAACATAAAAAATGTTAATCAGTGTTGAATTCAAAAATAATTTTTTATATATTAATGTTTCAATTCATTAGATAAGACTGCAACGTACGTACATACGTCCTCAATTCGTAATATTTTCCATATTATTCACGGCGTTATTCTGACCACAATAACTGGCAGACTACATCAACACGTTACTGAGAACTTTTATTATAATAACAGAGTGTAGCATAATGGTACAAAGAGAATGTTTTTAAGAATTGATAGAAAATATAAAAGAAAATTGTACAGAAAGTGGGAGAAAAAATAATCGCAATATTTTTATGCAATTTTATGACAAATAAGCAAAGGAAGGCGTAAGATCTGTATTTTTTTTATTAATTTATTATTTATTGATCAAGGATTTAATCGCACACGTTTGCCCATACGTCTGTCCCTGACACAAAGTCTTTTCTTCACTTTATCTGCCCTTCTAATTTTTTCTCTGTATACATCTTTTTTTAGTTTCGAGAATTGGCTTAGCAGTACGATAATTTCTTGCACCGTATGCGTTTTAAGTTTCAAGGATTGCTGGGATAGATGCATCTACCAGATGCACATTGATCCTAGCTATGATATCAAATATGTTGTGTTAACGCCATGTCATGTCTGTTTATATTTGTTTAACTTCTTACGCTTTTCCACGAGATATAATGTCTGTAAATTCGGAACGTAAGTTTAAGAAGATATAAAAAAAATTGAATCTTTTTTAATGTTAGTTATATAAAAATTGTCGAAATATGAATAAAGTGGAGATTAGTAGAATAAATTGACCAGGCCGTCCAATAAGTAAATGATTGATTAAATTCTGATAGACGTTAATTTACAGTAAGGAGGAACAAATTTACATTACATAGATAATTCATTCTTTTAAGCATATTTAAAGTACGTCTACTTTCACTTTAATGCTTTGCTGACTTTTAATTAGAGGAGATATTGACCAGCTCCCTCTTAATATAACGAAGTACTACTAGCGCTAATCCTATATTAAACTGAAGCTCTTTGATCGAAGAAATAAGTGAAAACTTTAAATATTAGCATAAAGACATGACTTAATCAATGCATTTCTTCCTTTCTCTGCTAGTCTCTTCTATTTAAACTCTCACTCTACTTAGAATGAGATTTTAACTTATATAAATAAAACATGACTGTTGGAGGCATATTTTCCCAAGTATATTTTAAAGAAAAATATGATACCAAATAAATCCTACATAGACCATATTATAATCTTCACATATGCTCTACGAAACGTTTATGTCGCTTTATTCTACTGCTGTCTCTGTTACGGACAAAATGTTGAATTAATATGACAGCTGAGTTAAAACACATACCGGAAAATAAAACCAAAAAGGAAACTGTCTGGATAACCGTAGGAAATAAATAAGCAGATGCAAAAGTACACATATGACACGATTCGCTTGCATGTACTCTTATATACAAACGAATATGTGTTTATTCGAATGTATGAATGTGTAGTTAAATACATACCTATAACTGTGCAGATATATATACTTATATGTATGTACATATACATTAAACTTTTTAGGCTTCTACCGTAGATTGGATGAATATGAATGGCGTTATGACGTTGAAATAACTTGAAATTAAACATATATGTAGTGAAAATAAATATGTGGGTGTAACACTCTGCAGCACTTGTGGTACACTAATGTCAGTCCATGTAAATTTGTGTTAGCTATAAGTCGCAAGTTTCGAAATATTTTGAGGAAATTTGGTACATTCAAGTACTTCGACCCAAGGGTGGACGTTATTGAAAATTATTTCGATCGGCCCACTTTTTCGACAACTCACAAGATAACGAATTATTTTGAAAGGTAGTGATATGGAAAAAATTGCAAATTTCAAAATTTCTCGACAAAACTAGCTATGTAATCGTATTTAGACATTCGAAATTGTGGTGGAGACTTTGGACCTGCTGTGGGAATTTAAACGCGCTCTCATTTAACCACTCCTACGAAAACGGAAACCATATATGGCAAAAAGGTAAAATTTTAACTGTTTCATGGTTCACAATAGTAAGTCGACAAGGAAATCAACCTTACCGAATTTGGTCACGTAGGTCTACATTTTGGATATCACCGAAAATAAGGATTCTGAGGGAATGTAAGCCAAAAAGGCTAATTGTTAATTTTTTATGATGAAAATTTCTTTATAATAGTAATATGACGTAAAAAATCAGTGGACCAACTTTGAACCACATGGGTCTATTTCTGGGATCCAACTGCATACAAAGGTTTTGGTTTTTAATATTTGATGATAAAAACTGGTCCATAGTAGCAAAATAACTAAAAAAATTAATGGGAGTGAGTTGGGAGTTTTATGTGACGAGAAAGTATAATTTCTAGTTTGTATGGCAGGAACTGAAAAATAGTAAGATTTTTGGGAAACATACTAAGTTTTGTTAAATTTGGATCCCGTGATATATGTCTTCGCATGAAAATAATATGTAATTTTTGGTGACTTATAACGAAACAAGCGAATAATTGTACTGGTCAAAGTGGCATAGCGTATTTAATGGTCTACCCAGTCTGACTGTAATTTTCTTCCTTGCTTTATTTTAAAAGAAAAAAAAAAGATTTGCAATAGTGACGATAACAGTTTTTATGGTTAAGCAAATTCTTAAAAATGTCTGTAGCTTTACATCTGAGTGGATGGTTGAAAACGTGCATACATTTGATTTTCATTTCACAATTTTCACAATAAAAGAAGTAACTACTTCGCTTTAGCTATAAAAGCACTTAAAACTCTACATCTAATATTATTAACATTAAAGATTGAGTTTCACGTCCGTTTTCGCAACACTATGCACATGACTACAATTACCATAGTTACCCAGTAATACGATTTATTCAAAATGATAAACTACAACAAACTATTGACAAATATGTTTAGAGACTTATTCTCTCCCCCTCTCTATATCTTTCTACAACCCCTTTTGTTCATAATGCGCACTTTTATTTAGTTTATAATTTGGTCAGAAATGTTATGGTACTAATACCGGCAATCCTACTTAAAGTATATATATCCAGTTTGAAATTTTAAATCAATTAAACTCTCTATGTCCGTCAGTCCATGCACGATGAGCTCCAAAAGAATGTAACCAAACCGTCTGGCGGTATCCAAAATTTTCTACCAAAACTCATAATATAGGTTTTTAGTTATTTTATCTTTTCTCCCTCTTCACCACTCCCCCTCTCTTTATTTTTTCCCTTTCCTCCGACTCACCTGCAGTTTTGGGCTACATGTTGTAACAATTTTTATGCACGGTAATCGTACATGATATCATCGTTTGTATATATAGCACAGAGAACTTATAAAATATTTATACAATATTTCATAACATATTTTCTGCATTTTCGTTTTTTTTTTTTCTTAATAAAAATGTGTTTAGAAAAGTTATCAAAATGAACCTCTCTTCAGAATGTGAAAAAAGTTGTAGTTTTCTCTGAATATTCATTAAAATTTATCTTAAAAGAATGTCATACAAATTTTTTTAAGAAGGTATCCATATTTTAATGAAATACTCAAGTGCATCTCAGAAAGAATTTTCTGTTTCGGAAGCTTTCCATAAAAGTTTATTTTAATAAAAAATTGTTCTTTTAAAAGTACATATTTGAATGTACTTTTAATGAAGCAGACAAAACATGCAAATTTCCGTTAAGGACGCCTGCCAACGAGACTCTCGATGTCATATTTTACGCTGCCTTTGGTAACAACAGATCTCGAAAGGATTTTTGATTTCGTTTGTAATAAATAAGTGTAAAAGGAGTGGATGTGAGTGTTGATATATTCCAAAGAAATTTTCTCAGTGTGGAGCCATTGAAACTTGTAAGGGCCAAAGCCACGCAACTTGTTTTGGTCCTACACGTAGTCATAAGTTACTCTTATGTATTTAAAGTACTATAAGCATATTTTACTTTCTACTCAATTTCTTTCATAGCAGGCAGTTTGTTATTCGCTTGTAAATATTCTAGGGATGCGGTAATAAGTAAAAACTCTATAAGTAGGAACGAAATGGAATGGGCATATCACATTCGAAATAACTTAGTTGACATACTTCGAACGTGATCTACTAACCGATTGGCAACGTCAATCCGTGTTCGAGCAAAAGTATAGAAAAGAAGAAGACGACCTCCGACTTCTTTCTTCTTGACTGAACCGCCATCGAAAAGTAAAATCCGCCCGCAACCGGGAATCGTCCGTTCCATCCGTGGACAATTGCCGATTGGTCATTTACAGGTATTTTACAAGTTTACGACAATATAGGTATTTTATGTTTGGTCGTCAGCCGCCAGATTCTTCGGGGCATATCTTATTTAGTAAAGCAGTTGAATTATAATGTCAAGAAATGTTGGGGTTTCTTTTTATTAAAAACGGAATAGTACAACCGAAGGTAAGAACACCTGGTTGACCCGCTAAAGCTACTCCAGCATGATTATCGGGATAGGAAAATTGCCATCCTCACAAACTTGAGCTTGCAATATCTTTTGATCGCAAACTGTCACTAGGAAACAAAACATGCGTTTGAGTGCATTTGACGACCATGGATAAATGATTATTGAATAAAAATTCTGTCTTATGTACTGTTTTCAATCTCTAAAAATTATACTTAGAAATATTACTTTTTACCAAAAGTCCTTACTCCAGAGGAGATTTATTTATTTTTTATCATTACGTCTTCAATGTTAAATACGCTAGATTTCATTAAAGCACAGGGAAAATGACGCTGTAACATCCGCCACTACTTTTCAATTGTACAAATCATTGTTTGTTATGTATTCTTGTATATGTTTATATCCTACACCACGTTACGGTATATGATTAATCATTGCGGATGTGTGTAGCACGCAGAAGCGCTTAAGATAGAGCTATCTTTTATTATACCGACTAAGCGTGTTTCTTGGTCTGTCTGTCTGGTATTATGCGATGATGAAAATTACCTCATAATAGTAATTTCATACGAAAATGAACTCTACTCCATCTACGTCTATCTTTGGATCCCGCCCATTGTACGGGTTAAACTTGTACTATATTAGCTTGCGGTTTGGACTCGCTTCTCCTTTAATACGCACTTGAAAAATTTGTCTTTATATAGAAACAAGATATAATTTTGTGTTCTAGAATAAAAATAAGAATTGTGCTAGACAATGTGGTGTAGGGTATTTAAAAGTCGGCGTTGCCCGACTATAATGTTCTTACTTGTTTTTTATAAATTTTGAAAAAGAAATAAACGCTTTGGCACGAATTATGGATACCCATCGTTTCCTGGAAACTTATAAAAATAAAAGAGTTGTCTATTAAATTTGGGGGCCGAAAGCATACTCGTATTCAATTTTAATTATGCGAATAATTATCTTTATCTTCTTTTTCATCTATGTTAAAGAAAATTTTTAATGGTTTGTTTTATTAATTGGTAAATTAGTTTCTGCGGCCATGAAATGTAAAGACATACAGATTCGTTTAAGATGATTTATAAATCATCATCATTAAAATAACTCCTACCTACTATATATATGTACATGAGAAAAGTATACACATAAAGAGAGTAAACATTTACAAGAGTATAATACATAAAAAAACGAGGAGTCAAAGTCGTCTCTCGTTTTGACCTAACATGTTTTTCGTCTCGGTTCGGGAAGTGTTAGGTTAAGCTAGTGGTCAGATTGAACTTCTATATCAAGCGACATGATAAATGACGGGCTTGGAGGCAGAAAACAGATGTTTTCTGATTGAGATAAGGTGAGGTTGTCAAAAGATAACCTTGAAAGACAATTCCGTCTCGTCTGTTCTCTTCTGAAAGGGGCAGCCAAGCGACAACCATGTCTTTCTCGTTATGTTCAACCTACGTCTAGCGCGAAGTCATTAATTTTTTTAATAAACTCGTATGTTAACCTAAGCTGTTGAAGTCTTCGAATAATCCAAGAGCTCAGAAGTAAGTAAACTAAGTAAAGACTAGAGAAATCGAACGAAACGTCCCGAGGAAAAATAAATTTTTCTTGTTGAGAAGACTGGTGTCTGGCGAGCATACCCTGGTGAGTACGATCAACAGACAACCTCACAATATATACATTCATGTACTTAAGTTAATGCACTATGAAGTGGAATAATGAGAACATACAATGTAAAATTGATAAATAATAAAATAAGTTGAATAATAATAATAAAAAAAAAATACTATATATACATAGAAGATGGACGAAAACCGACCGAAACGATCCTGGAACTTTGGTCCTCACATAACCTAGAACCAGGTAAGTGAAGAAGTGTTTAAAAACATCCTCCCAAGTTAATCTAAATATAAATGGAACTATATCTTTCGTGCCGTTTGTAAAGCGAACTAGCAAAGAGTAACATTCATGAAAAAAAATTAATTACATCATAAAATAAATTCTTTTTCAGATAAATTCCTTTTTGAAAATAAATTTTACTCTTTTCACCTTTCTATGACTTTATGTGTACCCGAAGTATAAGAAACTCGATTTCTTCTAATTCGCTCCAAGCTTTTATGTATGGTAACACCAAAGTGATTAGGAAAAAAATAGTTTTAAACCTTTTAGTTAGATAAAAGCTTACTCAAAGAAATTTTTTTATTATTATTATTATCATTATTATTATTATTATTAATATTATTATTATTATAAATTTAGCCAGAGAATAAATTGTAAGACTAATGTCTTAAAGCACTAGCATCTAAAGCTTTCGGCTTTTATTTTTATTAATAGTATCATTATTATTGTTATTATTAAAAACTCTACCGCACTTGAGATTTGAACCCACGACCATTGAATTGCTAGTCGAGACTCTTGTCTGCTCGGCTACTCAGGCGGATAGTCATTCACTTAATACTTGCTTTCGCATCGATTTTTTTAGATAATGTATTTATAATACATTTATAATATTACTCTTCAACCTCCTTATTTGACCCCCGTAGGCGCAATTGTAATAAAATAAAAATTTGTGTAAAACGTTGTGACGTCCTCCATATTTTTTTTATACTTAACCCATTTCACGTCACCGTGTATTATACATTCGAAGCCACTGTATTTAATATTCCTGTTAATTGTTAAGAAAAGATAACTTAAAAGGTAATTGTTAAGATAAGATTCGTGGCACCGTTTATAATTAATGGAGAACAGCTTTTAACCTGTCACATTTTACTCTCCAGGTACATTTACCTGACACCGGGATTAACAAGATTTTTCGGAAAGAAGATATCCTGACACTTTGTGATGGCATTAGCACCGGATCCAAGGCTGTGGGCAAAATTTTAGGATTATTGAGTCTATGAAAATGATGAAAATGTCGATTTGATCTTTCTATCTTGGCAAACAAGCAACTTAAATAACAGCTCATAATAATTTTTTTCACTAATGAATATGCCAGACTTTTTTGTTTTTCTATGCCCATCACCGAAGCATGGGAGGTATATTCATTTTGTCAAAACGTTTGCAACGCCCAGAAGGAAACATCAGAGACCACACAAAGTATATATATTCTTGATCCGCACTAAATTCTAAATCGATTTAAGCATGTCCCTTCGTCCGCAAAGTATGCTGTAAACTGTGGCAAAAACTGTGGAAGTTCTTGCACCTAAGTTGGTATTGAAAATGGCCTAAATCGGCCGAAGAAAACGCTCAGAGCACCTCTTAAAGTGAAAACACCTCTGGTTTTCAAAACGAATGAAAAACTGGTTTTTTGCTCATTACTCCTATAATAAATGTACAAAAATTTGAACGTATATTTAATGGGTAATGCTATAGCGTTTGTGTACAAAAATGAAAAAAATTGACCACGCCTATCCAGTATTATGGCGTATCAAAATTTAATTTTTTTTACCATACCATAAAGTATATAAATTCTTGATCTATTTCAAATTTTAACAACACCTAAACATGTCCGCCTATTCGTCTGTCGATCTGGCGCAACTTTATAGTATATGTGGTAAACTTTCTCCCGTTAGCGAAAGTGAAGATTTGGCCTACAAATTTCCAAAAGAATTTGGAAGTTTTTCAAAGTAGAGGATTACAACTCCCACATGTGTATATGACAAATTCTTTATTTTAAAAATCAGTCCATATAATAAGGCATGAAAATTTTGTTCTTTTCCTTCTTTTAACTTTTTTGCAAAATCGGTGATATAGATTCGGTCCCGACCGAATTTAATTTTCTTACTTGTTTTTTGCTTATTATTGTTGCTCAATACATCCGTTTTTACAAGTAATTACTGATAACTATTTGTATTTATGAATTTGTTCAACACTAACCGCATCAGAGGAAGGGGTACCAAAGTTTTAATACTCCACATACTTTTTAAATATAATCACCACCGCTGCGTTTTCTGTGACTTAATTTTGTGTCTCTTGTAAAATTATTGCTTGTGGAGACCTTATAAAGAGGTGTTCAAGTATAGGGGCCATTTTAAACTTTTCATCCAATAAAATCTTTGTTTCACGAGTTGTGCAGCAAGTGCCGCTCTTCCGTTGATACTAAAAGCCATCAACACCAGTTTGAGGCCAAGCCAAATGAAGACATTATAACTAAGCAACTCCGACCATTAGATGTCCTATGATATTTCGTTTAATATTGTTATTTATTTACTTTCTTTGTGCAACACTGAAGATGATGTATTATCTTATGTCAAATTCTTGTTATTCTTTGCATTTTTTCGTTACGAAGTACTTAAATTATATTTTATTGCCGTACTTTTCATGAGAACCCTTATATAAGGTGGCGTCGAAGAAACGAACTCCCGCGGTCTAGACTTGTCCAAAGCACTATTATGAACCAATTTTCTTCATAACATAATTATTAATAACAAAATTAGACTCTTTGCCTTATATAAGCATACTTTGCTAAAGAAGGTTCAAGAAATGGTTCCCTTCGGTTCAAGTAGTTCGCATCAAGCGATTATGACGAAATATCATTACTTACGTTGCTGCATCACAAGTACAGAGATGGCGTATCAGTTCAAAATGGGATAAGTAATAAAGAGGCAGTCAACATCGCAACTACTGAACAGCATCTTCGCGAAAGCTCGACGTCAGCCAAAAAGACCAATCAAATTGTCATTCAATGTGGTTGACCGGCTTGATCGACTATCACATCACGCAATAAGTCTGCGATCCAACACATATATGGCAACACCCTTAACAGCCATATGATTTCTGGATAATACAAGCATTCAAACGATGTATGTCAAAATTTCATGACAATTTGGCCATTAGATTACAATTTTCAGTAGTGTTAGTGAGCTTTGGTCGCTTTGGGCAAGCTTTCGGTAGTTGCTCTCGACTTGGCTGACTGCCGACCTGATTTTGGAGTGTAGTGATAAGTCCATGTTTCAACCATTACCATATATCACATGAGAAAATTTTTTTTATTTCTCCTCTATAGAGCAGAAGAACGCTCTGAGTCATCAACAAGTTGTCGTTAGAAGTAAAGAAACACAGCATCCACTTCGAACAAGAGACAAATGCCCGAATAAAAAGGTACGTACACTGCCATTCGGTATCTTTAATGTGTCAGCTACCTCATGCAGCTTTGCTTTTCGGTCTTCCAAAACGGTTGTGTGACTTTCTTTACGTTTTCTAGATCAACCGGAAAATACACTTGGCCAGAGATTTCGGCATTATCGATGTCCATACGACTGCGTTTAAAATTGGCAAGCCATCCATAAATTTATTTTTTCGTCAGACAAGAATCGCACACGGAATACATGTTTTCCTCAGATTTGAAAAATATAAAAGAAACGTCACTAAAACAGCTGTGACGACTAATTGTCAGAATGTCATGAAATTATTTCAGGCTACTACCCAAAACTCGTACTATCCAGAAGTCATACCAGCCGGAAATCATACTACCCAGAAATCACCAGCGATGTCCTATGTGTCACACAGTAGACACATTGGTGTTACTTCTGTTCGGGTTTCGGTACAGCAGACGCGATAGTATCGCTTGTTGACATACCCAGAGAGATGAAAGTGAATCTCATTACTCGAATTAATTTTGTTCAAAATTATTACAGTGTACTTTCACTACTTCAATACGTTCTGAATATATATATCGATATATATTCGAACAAACCTTCTAAATTTTACTTGTCATAGGTCATCGCAGTAACAGTTACATGCTGACAGCTAAAAAAACACACTCTATTTGAAATGACATGATTCCTAAGAATAGCTAAAGAGTGTCTAAAGTGCTTAATAAACCGTACTAGGTAAACATGTTTTTCCAGCTCGTTTTTTATTTTTTATGGTAACGCAATTTCTTAGCTTTTATGGCCCATAAAACACAACAACTTGAGAAAAGACTTTAATGGTTCTTTTGCAATGTTTACATTTCAGTTAACATTCTTTTGTTTTTCTGTACTTAAAGAAAACTGTTTGTTTTTATTATTTATATAGCATATGTATGCTGACATCTAAACAAAACAGAGTGCGAATGCGGTCTCACAGGCAACAAGGAATATTTATAAAAAATATGTGATAGAATTATTCGCAGCTTAAGATTAATGCAAGTATTAAGAATGAGCAGACTATTGTGCGTAGAGAAAATAAAGTGCAAATAAAGCACAGGATCGAAAAGTGAAAGCATACTAAGTTTATTGTCGCATAGAAAACAGCTGGCATGACGCATCAGGATTTTGGAACAATTATGTGTCCATTTCTCTAGTCTAAAAATTTGTCTCTCTAACTGCGTGTATGCATTCATTCGTTCATTTGTAATTAAGTCGACGTCTACTTCACCATATATACATCCCCGAGTTCCTTATCTATATTTCGACTTTTAATTCATCAATCTGTATGTAATACTTTCGAAATTCGAAGAACTCATCAAGATTCTTCTTGCCTTACATTGTAGAACTGGTTTTCCGAAGAAAACTTAGAAGTGAACTAAATCTGTCGAAGATCAAAATCAATCAATGCATGACAAGAAAAATTAAAGTTCTTTGTTATAATACATTTGCTACAACACTGTAAAAATTATAGCGTGCACTTTAGCACCCCGAAAATGTAACTAAATTGGGCCAAAAAGATAAGCGTTCAGACCTCTGACTAAATCTCTTTACAACAGCTCCCCGCTTTTGTTTTCTTTTCTTTTGGTTTTATTTCCGCATATCTTTCTTGGTTTTTATGATGACTACTGCCCAAGGTCCTGGATCCTGGCATAGCACAAAACAAATTTATTTGCATTTTAAAAAAAATTACTTTCGCGTATCTTACTCTCACACTCTCCGATCGAAGGCTGTCACCTGGTAAAACCTCGAGTCTTTGTAAGTCCATAACTTAGATATCAAGCATCCTTCGAATCGTGGCCCATAGGCATCCAATTCGTTGTAATGTCCAACTGTGTACAAGCGACGAGTTTGTGCGCAGCAAAAATGTCATGAATTTTATGCGAAGTATTATGAGACCTAAAAAGACGGATAAATGCATTACAGAAAGAACAAGAAGAATAAGATTGATAAGGATAACTAAAACTAATCCTCGATTAATGTTTCTACAATATAAGCAATACGTCGAAGCAATTTACAAATATTTAAGATATATTGGAGCACTCTGTTTTAAGCCCTAAAGAGTTATGCGTATTTAGTCAAACTCTTGTGGCTTGTCAAAAACGTTCTAACTATAAATTGTTAAATTCTCAAAAGGAGGTTGCAACCTATTTTTAAAAAAAAGTGCAAAACGTTCTGGAACCCTTCAAAACAACTCTTTAGAGCACGAAACCAAGTAATAACCAACACCTACAAAGCTCAAATATGACAAAGAGGTGCTGCAAGTGCTCATTGGGTTAAGTATTTCCTTCAGACTCTCATTCAGTGTGGATGTACAAGTGTTTTCTGTAATTATTTAACCGCATGACACTTACATACAACATATGCACTCTTGTTTACCATAGGTAAACACCGTAGATAGCAAATGCTAGTTCGTGGTTCATATAAAATTTATTTACAGAGTTTTTCTTTTTCTAGAATTAGTTTAAAAATTTTCTTTTTTGTTTGTACTTTGAGGGATAGTTGACGGAGACGACGAAACACATTTATTCATTTACGTATTTTTAATTAGGGAAAAATTTTGAATCGATTCATTGAAAAAATTTTTATATATATTTATACCGTACACCACTTGTGGTGCGAAGGTCTATTAAATCTGAACGGATGTATGCAACAGCCAGAAAGACTCGAGGTTTGTTATGTCAACCGATTCAGAAAGTGATTTTAAGTTTGTCTGTCCATCTGTCTGTCCTATTTGGAAATGTTCAACCTGTTCAGCAATTTTTGAAATGTTTTGATGAAATTTGCTAAGCTGGCGTGTTTTGGTCCAAGGACAAATTGAAGAAGGTTTGGATCGATTCGGCTTTTTGACAGCTTCCCAGGCACAAAGCCTTATTTTGAAAGTCTCTATGTGAATAACTATAGGATGGTGTAGGTCGTGCCCTACGATAGTATTTTCGCTTCTTACACGATGTTCATAACGAATTCCTAAGAATTTTCAAATCCTAAGAATTTTCAAATGAATTTTAGTTTGCCTCATGATTAAATCGCGCATAATATTATCTAGAAATATTTTTCCATTTTGCGTAAAATTTGTTTCCAGAACGATAAAAAATGCCAAGTACATGACTTAGTAATGATAAAAAGTGCTACGTATATGACTAAGTAAATAACGTTTAAAATATGTTTACGTTTAATATTTGAACCAAATGTTCATCAGTCTAACGTGTACAAAGTACATTAAGCAAAAGGCCCTCAGAACGATAGCATAACGGCTGTTACAACAATTGTATTATGTTAGCAAAATATTAAATATGTTAGCAAAAATATTAAAAAAAGGTATCGTCATTGGTTTAGCCGACATCTGTACTTAAGTACTTAGGTTAAAGATAAATGTTTAATATAAGTACAGGCAGACACGGCTTTGTAAAGGATTATTTCCCATTTTTAAATTATTTGTTCAATAAAATGGTCCTATGTTACATGTAATTGAATACGTAATAAGACTAACGTATAAATCATTTAAATGAGCATTTTTCAAACAAATAATTTTTATTAATCTTCATCCACAGTGTTCAAGGCAGGAACAAAAAAGAGGAGATAAAACGAAACCAAAAGCAAGGAAGAACATTATAGGTGGGCAAAAACGATGACTAAATACCCCTCAATAATTCCCCTAATACATTAGTTAACTGGTTTTGATAATAATACATCGAATCTCAAGTGCCGTAGAGTTTTTAATAATAATAATAATAATAACACATTATTTTTCACGCAATGGGTTACTTCGCTTAAAGGCCCACATATTAAAGGGAAAAAAATTATATGACGTGATTCAAATTTAACATAATTTGCGTCGCAAAATTTTGCTATTTTTCAGTTTCCGTCATAGAAAACTGTGCTTTTTCTCCGCATAAGGGATTGCTTTTCATGATGATCCTTTTATATACTAGGGTCCAAATGTCCTATTGTTAATTTTTTTTTTGTTAATTTTCATTGAGAATACTGATATGCGATGCTATCCAAAAAATACACCTACGTGGTCAAAACTCGTTAAGGTTAATTTCTAAAAGTAAATTACGAATCAATTTTCACTATGAAATATTGAGAATTAGACCTTTTCGTTTTCGTGGGAACAGTTATGCGCGAGTAAGTTCAAACAAGTTCGGACACAGCCGAACCAAATTTTTCATACCAATTTAGAATGACGAAATAATACTACACAGTTGGTTTGTCTAAAAATTTTGAAAATTGTGATTTTTTTGTGGACAGTGGTCGACAAGTGGACCGAGCAATAGCGTTTGTTTTTTTTTTCATATAACGAGTGCTCAAAATAAAGCGTTGTGTTAAGAAGTAATTCAAAAAATTATCTGATCCAAACCATCTTCGACAGGGTTTGTTTTTGGGATAAAACAAGTCACTGTACCAACTTCCGTCAAAATTTCTCAAAAATTGCGGCCTGTTGCTTGAACACAAATTTACATGAACAGACAATAGACGGACCGAAGAGCAGACGAACAAACAGCCTTAGATCAATTCAGATTAAGATTCTGAATCAATCAGTATAATGAAACGTGGGGCTATCTTAAGCCCTTCTGCGTGTTACATACGTCCGCACTAGCTTCTTATACCCTTTACCACAAGTGGTGTAGGATATAATTAATAAGTTGAATTAAATTAAATTTTATATATTTGTGAAAGATATTATGAATAAAAAATAGATCTTTTTAGGCATTGCTAAGGGTGGTGGCATACTAATTTTAATATATACACATATTCTTGATCAATATGGAGTCCTGAATCGACTTAGGCACATTCGTCCGTCCTGCGTGATGTCAGTTTTTGACAACCTCATGGACACAAAAATAAATTATGAGATTGACCTGAAATTTGGTGCAAACATTTGATGTTCTTGCACGCAGGTTGGTATTGAAAACGGTCTAAATTGGTCAATGGACATGCCCACAGTAAAGGGTAAACTGAAAGAAGCTCTATTGCCCTAAGCAAAAATTTGGATGTTTCAAGTCGTTATTTCTAAGTTACAAAAGATAGAAGAATGAAATTTTCTAAATTTATTTTATGGCAGTTCCTACTGTTTATGCTCAAAAATAGAAAAATTCGGCCACAACCCTATAAACTTATAACTCACAAGGTAAATGCAAAATTCATTCTATATATTCTTTACAGGAAAATACATTTTTTATCTAAAAAGATGTTATTTCTAAATTAAACATCATGAATGCCACAAAATGGCGGATTTATCATCAATTAGGTGTTAAATGGAAGGACGTGGAGAGCACGATAATCCAATTGTCCCGATTTTACATTGACTATGACGGACGCCACGACGTGGTGGCTTAATTTTATTTAACAACCTTCTTAGTCGATATGGGGTCAAATAAAAAAGCTTGGAGAGTAGAAAGCGAACTGCAATAGATTAAAAAGTCTAAAGTAAATTTGAAAAGAAGTTTTTTTACATAAACTTTTAATTAAGTGAACTAGACGGAAAAGACAATTTATGCCAGTCACTTATATGTGACTATGCATATAAGCTTGAGGCACTTGAGATTTCAACGTGTTAGAAATTGACTTTTTCTAAGCGCCCAAGCTTTTGTGTGTAAAAAAAAATTTTTTTTTATAATTAACCTCGCTCGTTATTCTTAAGTTAAAGCACCGTAAGTGAGTTCCCAATGATAACAGGCTGCCTCGTGGGTTTCCAATTCTGCGTCCTTCAAGTAGTTTGCACTTTAAAATGCCGAATCGATTTGAGTCTGCCTTAATCTTATCGCCACACATCCGCTTAAAATAGAGGAGAATATGTTTTCAGTCAGCATCCTTTCGATCGTCTTATCCATTTGTCTGTATTGGATTTCTTGAATACTCCGTAAAATTTTATGCATATTTCCGGAAAAATTTTCCATAAATTTTCATTCAGAGTAATTACAATTGCCGTATACGATCATGTAAGCAATACATTTATGCTTGAATCCAGTATATTTCCGAGCGTGGTTTCGATTATTTAAATCAGTTTTGAACAACCATTCTGCTGATCGGATGCTGTCCACTTTGATGTAAGCAACAGTTTCCTTTTAATTTGCAGATTATCTGAAATTTCCGCACATTCGTCGATTCTGCTCGTTATAGAAAATTCTGAAATGTTGTAAGATTCACTTGGCATTGTCCACGTTTCTGCGAAACAGTTTAAATCGGTGTTTAATAGTTGCTTGTCTCCTTTAATATCGTCTAAATATTATTGTAGGCTTTGGAAAGAACTCTTTAGTATGTTCAACTCGCATATGAATTAAATTGTGGTCCTGTGTAAATGTTCTTCTCTCAAGGAGTCTATCCAGTTCTATTTTTACAAGTTCGGAGTTTTCTAATGATTTCGGAGGTACAGCGTCGCCTGCAACGTATAAACAGGAAGTTTTGATAGTCTGGGAACATGCTACGTAAATTGATGTTCTATTCATTCTTTTTTAAGAATCATGCATTGTTTTTAAAGAAGTTGCGCCGTGGCTTTCGTTAATGATGTTTTCAGCGAGAGCAAACGGAAACTGCTTTCTTGTACCATTTGTTCCCTCATATCTTTTGAACTAAAAATCTCTAATAACTTCTGCAATTAGGATCGAAAGCGTTCCAGAGCAATTTCATTTCTTACAAGGAGCTTCAACAGCAACACAAATGATTGAATAAACCTATGTGAGTAGTCTAAAAAAACCTGTTATTAATTCATCTAAAACTGCTAAGCCTCCTCAACACTAATCTTATAATAATAAATTGCGATACCAATTTTCACTACTGCAGCATGGTAAAGAGAGAAATGGAAAAGGTGCCGCTCCAGCCGAATACAACTCTGGATAAAAGCTTACGTAATAATAATTCTTTTAATTTTTTCTACAAATTTAGAAAATTTAGTTTTAGAAAACCTCGAGAACAATCAATCCCGCACTTGAGCCTTTTGGTCACAAAAATCAACGCAAAAACTGTGTTATACGCAGTCCAGTAACCGAACGGTAATGTTCTATCATGAACGGGTTTAAGTTGTGGTCGGATATGATTGGCCAATAACTGTATTTCTTTCATAACTTATTATCGTTATGAGTATTTTATCTTTTCACGTGGATAATATATCGTTAAATGTGCTTGCGAGTATAAGATTTGAAAAAATTTTAAACATTTGCATGAATTTAATTGTTCAGTATTTACGGTATTACGGCATGTTTCTCTAACCAGATGTTCGATAACGAATTTGCAAACACAATTTAAAAAAATAAGTAAATAAATAGTGCACAACATTAGCTTAACTAACTTTCGAAAAACACAAAATTCAGAAGCTTCGTTTGCATTATCACACATGCATTATTTTGATGATAATATTTAAAAATCGCCATAAAGGGAATTACATTTATTTATTTATTCATGTATGTAAGCTACAGCAAAGACACAGAGAATTTAAACAAGGCACCAGTTAAGATTACGCTTAAATTATAATTTTATTTTCTAGCAACTCTGCTGGAGCATTGGTGTTTTGAATATTTCACAAATGGTAAACTACACATAAGGCGCATTGTGAAGGATCACCTGTTTTATAAGGTGTCTTTTAATTCGGGATTTAATGTAGTTCTTCTAAAGTTCGAAACTTTTGAGCTCTCTTGCTTGATCATGTTTTGTTCTCATCTCAAAATTTGTTCCGGCAGAGCGCAACCACGGAGAAATCAGCCTGCACGAGCTGCTTCCGTAGACAAGGGACGCCTTTAGGAAGATCTCAAAACGGTTTCGATATTTGTTCAACCTCTTCAAGGATCTGAACAAGGCCTTCGACGGAAGTAAATGCCTAGATAAGGTGTCGACGAAGGATAGTAATAATGTTACCGAAAGCTTCGACGTCGACAACACCATTATGGATTCATTGACTCCACGAAACATGTGCCAGATAGAACTGTACCCACGTGTGCAACTGTTACTCCGCGTGCTACTT
>KK499964.1:432762-458423 GCA_000688715.1 Glossina pallidipes
TTACTCACCTCCAGTGTGCACCGATTTGTCTTTCAGAAAACTAATTAAGTCAGACTTTATATATGGTATCGTTATATATGGTATCTAGGAATTTTGATTACGATGAAATCGAAGGGACACACACACTTCTTACTCACCTCCAGTGTGCACCGATTTGTCTTTCAGAAAACTAATTAAGTCAGACTTTATATATCGTGTCGTTATATATGGTATCTAGGAATTTTGATTACGATGAAATCGAAGGGACATTGTTATTTACTCGATTCTATATTTCGCTATATTTGAGTGGGTTCCTGTTTAGCCCTACTTTACAAGTCATCGTTGTTATTTGCTGTGTTTTTAAAGTATTCGAGAGGATCGACTATAAACTACTTTTACATTAGCTGTATTGTGTTGGTTTCCCTATTAATTTAGTGTCATTAGATAGCAAGATTTGGAACTTGCAGCCAGAGTTGGTGTAATAACAACTATTCAGCCCTTTAATATTTTGGTAGGGAATTAAGAACAGGTTTGTTTAATTGTAATTAGGTTTTTTTATTATGATCATATAGAGAAGGAATAGTGTCATCTTGTCACTTGAAGTGAAAAGCACTGAGAAGATACAGCATCAGATTTAGCAAAGAGCTTAGATGAAGGACGCAGACAATGCAAAAATAAAGCTAAAGGAGCATATGTATAAAAGCGGAAGGAAGTAGATACTGACGACTCAGACATCGCTATTGGGAAATGGGAAAGAAAACGAGCTTAAAGCTCGGGCAGGTGGCAAGTCACCTCTCATACCAGAGTAGGATACATTTCGAGTTCTATCTGACGCCTTGTCGATTTCAAGATCCTTGGCCATAGAATTGTACTTCTAAAAGCTACCAATATCTAACTCTAAATGTTTGGGGTTTCCAAACGAGCCTGCTTTCATTTCACAAATGGATTTGCAAAGTCGATAACTTTCGCTTTACAATCGAGACAAAAACCTCAGGAATATTAGGAACTTTGATTGCAACCACAACACGCCAAGACAAAAACACTTACACATATTCACCACGACATTAAATGAGTAGAAGGAGATTTAGAAATGCATTGTCGTTTAGTTCAGATTAGCAAATACTTCGAAAACGTATTTTTATCCTTAAAAAATGTAAAGGCATAAAGAAACAACAAGCGTAGAAACAATAGCTTAGTTGCTAACGCGAAAAAATCGAAGAACATAGATATGAAAGCAAGATAAAAATAGGATCAGAATGAGAAATGAGGAACGTTTTTACATGCGCTGAAAAGACAATGCAAAATATAAAGAATGTAAAATAATCAGATGGATATAAAAAATTATCAAGTCTTTCTCTATCAGACACTTTTTTATCGAGGGATATGCATCAATGTTATTATCTTCTCTATAAAGATGACATACGAGTTCAGAGGAAAGAAAAAGTAAAGAACTTAACTCTCTTTTTTAATATCCCTTCTACATATTGAAAGCATAACACATTCAACAAACCAAACTGAGACGATAATGCGCCTACTATAAAATATGCAAAGCGCACATTTAGCGCACAGTAAAAGATTATTGAAGGATCATAAGGGATTGATGTAATATATAAGAAAAATGAAAATTTTGAAACATAGACGATGACAGAGATTAAAACCACTGATTTATTCTTTGTATTAATGTATGTACTTCAGCTTGGTGCTGTATAATACGTTCTTATTTTTCTTGGCAGGCTTTTTCTGACCAATAATCGCTTTTTTAAAACTGAAAAAGAATAAATTTATTTTTACTGGACGAGATGTAAAAGTTAAGTTTATATGAGCACTACTCCGATGTTACCTCAAATCAAGTCATTAAGCCATTAAGAAAAACACAAATTCGACAATGAGGGGATCAAAATAGGGCGAGTAATGCAATTTATTGCACGTTATTGCGCAAAATTATGGCTTCTCGAAACTGTCAAGAAATGTTCAGCTCCCTCAAAAATTAACGGGTTCTAAGAATAAAGCGTTAAATATCCGGTAACGAACGACTTATCGTAATATATAATATCGTTACGCTCTCATAGTAACTGGTGAAGGCTGCGGATGTACTAATTTGGTCATATTGCTTGCACCACCGAGAAGAAAGCTCGCTTGACGTTACAAGGCATATATATTCTTCATCAGTGTGAAACTCTGAGCCGATCAAGCCATATCTGTCCATCTATGAGGCTGTCTTTGTACGCATGCGTGGTGTTCGTTGTTAACATTTAAATTTCGTAGAAATGTATAAACTTCTTCCACACACGTTGGTATTGAAAGTCGGCTAAATTTGTCAAAGGACGTGTGCACAGTGAAACGAAAACTGAAAGCAAAATTTGTAAGCAAAAATTGGCAAGTTTCAACTCATTACATCTAAGTTATGAAAGATAGAAAGCTGAAATTTTCTAAATTTACTTTTTGAAAGTTCCTACTATTTATGTGCAAAAATAAAAATATTTGCCAACGATCACGCAAAGTTATAACTCACGACGACTGCATCGTGAAATTTAAGCTGTACTTTCCTTACATGACTATACATTTTTTATCTGGAAACGTATAATATCTACACTAAACTAAACATTGTGGACGCCATAATGGCGGATTTGTTTTTCCTTACAATCAATTGGATTTTAAGTAAAACGGCTTCGACAACGTGATAAGCTAAGTGTATTCATTTTATATTAACTATGACGTACCTCACGACGTGGTCGATTAATTTTTCTTAACAATCTTCCTAGTCGATATGAGTATCAAATAAAAAGACATGGAAAGTAGAACGCAAATTACAATAAATTAAAAAATATAAAATCTATTATAAAAAAAATTTTTTTTTAAATATGTCAGTCGAACCTGTTCAGAGGCAGTTCTCGTTTTTCACACCAAGACGATGTAATTGATTAATGTTCTTATGCACTGAGAATAAAAGATAGTTCCTTAATGCTGCAATCACACCATCAACTGTTAATGAGTGAAATATGCCACCCATTATGAAAGCAGTACAATTAATTGAGTATCAAATAAATTGACTTGGAGAGTACAATTCGACAAGCTAAGTGTGTTAATTCTAAATGAAATATGGCCAAAGTCACTTCTACGATTTCTCACTATTAAACCAGTAATTATATCCTCCAATACTAATCTTATACTATCGTAGAGTCTTCAATGAATGCTGGTGGGTGTACAGAAATATAGCTATATTTGTTTCCTCTTACAAAAAGCGGCGCGATAGCAAGTCGTAGTGATTTATGTACACTAATCGAAAACTTAAGTAGCGCTCGCGTAGCATAGCAAAGCCGAGAAGAAAGAAACTATGAAACTGGGTAGTAAGCTGAGAAATAACCTGACTGAACTTTTTGACGTGTCTAACTAGTAGTTAAAATATATAGTTATTTTGTTTCATTAAAAATATTAAAATTTATACCGAATAACTGTACATTTAAACACCAAAAACATGAATTAGATTGGAAGCACTTCGTCGGTTGGTTCTTGCATGTGAATATACAAACTGCATATCAAGGAAATCAATGATGTTTAAAGTTTTGTTCTTTTAATACCCAATATCTATGAAATAAATGCTAAAATCAAAGGTTGCAGATACTAATATTAATTTTCATTAAATTTTTAAAATGTGTCTTATTTCTTACCACTAAGATAAAGAAAAACATCAAAATGCAAGTAGAAAGCATATTTTGTAAAAGTTAAGAAAAGAATTATGATATGAAATGACATAAAAAAATAACTAAAAAAGTTATAGAGCAAGTAAGAATGCGACGTACGCGGACGAAGCACACCATTAAAGACCCTGCACCAGCCTGCTTAATGAATTATACATCAAAAAGTATACATTAGGTTTATGTAAATGCACAATTTTGGTGAAGATCCTCACATTGGGTATCCTTCATTCAAACGTCAACGTGGTCTAAATTTAGCAAACTTAATTTACTTGTCAAAGAAATTGTTATTTTCCAGTTTCGTCATAACAAATCACAGGTTAGGTTTTGTCGTCAAAGAAGCGTTTGCTTTCATGCAGTCTAAAAAGGTTGACCTATGTGATCCATATTCCTTATGATTTATTTACTAAAGACAAATTTTTATTATAAAATATTAAAAATTTTATCTGTTTAGGGTAAAAAGTCTCATTTTTCATTAGAATCTTTACAAGGAATGGGATCCGTAAAATAGACCTACGTAGTCCACATTCGATAGGGTGAAATTTTATGTCAAATTTTTGTTATGAACTGATTTTTATTAAGAAGTATTGAAAATGAGGCCCTCTTACCATATCAAGATTCGGTTTCCGCAAGGACCGCACCGTGAGAACGCTTACATGGCAAAAGGTGTCAAAAATAGTCCCACACAATTCACAGTTTTTACACCAATTTAGAATGCCAAGATACTAGTACTTAGAAGTTTTTGTCGAGAAACTCTAAAAATAACAAACATTCTTCTTCTAATGCCTTATCAAAATGCGGCGTTGTATGCGGAGTAGTCGTTCTTGGGCCAAAATACCTCGGCGTACAAAATTTCATCAATTTCGACAATTGCGACTAGTAGTTTGAACATAGACACCCGACGGACAGGCAGATAGATGAATAGACAATGTGGATCTGTCTCAAGCCGTTCTGCATGTTCCTATCGTCCGCACAAAGCTAACATATCCTGGCCCTTTGTGTGGGCTATAAAAAGGCTATGTCTTCGCATATGACTCATTCGACAAGGGGTTACAACTGTTATGGAAAAATTTTCGAAGTGAAACTTTTTCTCGCGTCTTACTTCCATGTAACAGGTACGTATTATCTGTTTTTCGTATTCTAAACTTTCCATAAACAGTCATAATAGTTTCATAAATTTTGTTACCACAAATCTTAATCGTATTAAATTTACTTTTACTTTAAGCAAAGTTTTTCTTTCACTTTCTTTTTTTAGGTGCTGCGTACGTTTTACTTAAATCTGCATCTTATTACACTCCGCTTGCTTTACTGCTTCAGTGACATTGCCACTGAGAAAAATAATGAAAGGGAAAGACATTGTTAACACGCCATGACAGAGTGACAGTGCAGAGAAAAGACACGTGCAGCGAAAAATTGAAACATCGAAAGGCAATTCATTTAAAACTTGATAACATTATAGGCAAAAGCGTGAATGGAAGCTTAAACTCGACAATTCTTTATTATACCTTTTACGGAAAGGTGAAAAAAGTCAGTGCCAATTTTAATATAATATTAAAATACTCGTAAATTTTTTGTTTTTTTGGCACTCACTCAAGTGTATTCCCTCAAAAATTGCAATGACTTTGACAAATATTTTCCAAATAGCAGAAGAATGGCATGAAATCTCTGCAGTCTACAAAATTGATCAATATAAATTTTATAGATAGCTAAAATGTAGCCGACTACATCAATGTGGCAATAAACATAACAGCGACAGCAATTTAATCTTTCATTGTCTTTTACCTAAAACAGTACAATATTGCTACGAAAATCACATTTGATAAAATTTTGTTAGCTTAATAAATGAGAAATGTAGCGTTGGTGACTTATTTAAATAAACTCAATTAAATCGCGATGTTCGGAGAGAGAAGAAGAAAAGAAGCGTGCATACATGCTTAAATACAAACTTCTGCGAATAATTTATTTGTAAATCGTTGTCCTAAAAATTATAAATAAGATCTACTATTTAAATTCACTATTTAGGTGTCGGTTTACGGTTCTCGTTATTAAGTTGTAGGTATTCGATGGTCTTCTTATCGAGTTGATCTTGGCTTTCGTTGCATGTAAAATGGAATATATGCGAAATTATAGGTTTTTTTTTACCAAAGTAATGCGAAGATGTGGATGAAAAGTAAATAAACAAAAAAAACCAAGTATAAAAACTTTAAAATAAATGTGTGAAAAAATTGAATTTCTATAAAAAAAAAGTTCAAACTTTAAATAAATTATTTAATTCTTCTCTTCTTGTTCTTCTTAGCTTCATATTTATAATTTCCATACTAAATTTGCCCATCTGGCATTCTGTCCAAATAGGCCCTGAACATCATCGCTCCAGGCTACTTTTTAAGTAATTTCTACTAATCCCATTATCTACTTTTGCTTGCTCCTGGAAATTTATTCGTGAATTCCTCATTCATATTTTATTGCACCAACTGATAAAATCACCGAACATAACTATTTTCCATTGTTATTTTTTCCAACATTTTGTAAATTCTGGAATTAAGTAATCATCCTTTATTTATTTGCTTTATTTCTCCTTTAACTCTTTCCGTTGATAGCCATTCGAGCTAAAATATGGCATTTTTCACTCGATATCGAGCAAACACTCATGCACCGCCAACCGAATCCTCACGAGACCCATCAACCCAAAAGTACATGCTCGATATTGAATTTCCTCGATTACAAGAACCCTAAACCGACCCCAGATGTGCGAACCTAATATTAATGATATTACAGTGAAGATCTTTTATGTAATAATATTATAATATGTAGATAATCATCGGACTAACTAATGTTATGAATCTCGCCAGTAGTGTTGTCGAGCCGGAACGCTCCGGAACGTCGTTCCGGTACTTCCTTTTTGGACAGGAACACGTTCCGGAACGAAAAATGGTTTCTGATAACGAGAATTTATAATAAACATTAGACGGGCGAAAATTGGGAGGAATCTCCCCCCGTCATCAAATTTGGGACATGAGACCGCACAGAGCGGCCGCCTATCCAGGATCGGCCCTGTCTATATAATTATATATACGCGTTCCGGTAAAAAAAAATTAGCGTTCCGGTAAAAAAAAAATTAGCACAACACTACTGAATCTCGCTTAAATTTATGCGAAAAACTTTGCACCGAATTTAAAACAGAATGAAAACCGGAAATCTTATTTTCCTATATAGCAGTTGCAACTGATTTTTGTAGAAAGTTACACTTACTGTTTTATACAACATTTTGTGTGTTTATGGTATGAAAGTTTTACTGACTGAATAATACTGATTCAGCTGTAAACTGTTTTTCCTTTAATGCACTGATATTTAACACTTTCGCGGATATTAAAAATTTTATTGCCGTCCAAAACTTGAGAATACATTTTAAAATTATTTGTGACATCAGAAATCTGATTGAAAATATTTTGTAAGTCTACCTACAAAACAATTGTATACATATGAGTGCCTCGACGTCCACAATTATACAGATCTAACTTTTCAATTGATTGTTACTAATATATTAAAGTTATGTAAAATTTGACAAAAGTAACTGACTTTATAATTAAAATGTTGCAGCATTTACGTCCGCGAACGTGTTACCAACGTGAACCTATATCAATTAGTCGACCAGTTATTTGATTACCACCATCGCATCAATGTAGTAATAAAATTTATCAGCACGTTCATCGCGGCGTATTTGTACTACGTGGTAAAGAAAATCTAAATCATACTGAAAATTTTGTACTTATAAATAAATAACAATAGGACATTGAGTTCAAAACAGCATCAATCATAAAATTGTTTAAATCAAAATAACGCATTCTTCAAGCCTTTTAAATACACGCGTCCATGCGGATCAACCCTATGTTGAATCTATAAAATGAGTTGAATAATTATGAATGAGTTGAATAATTGCTAGTTTGTTATCCTCTTGTGAGTATTAAAGGGATGCTGTAAAGTGTGAGGGTTGTATAAGTAAGAACGAAATGAAATCGGAATATCACATTCGAAATAAGTTAGCTGACATGTTCGAATGTTATCAACTAACCGATTGGCAACAACAATTCGATTTCGAACAGAGGCATAGTCGCGAAGAAGATTTCACATCGTTTTCCTTCTGAATCGAACCGTCCAGGTAACACACCACCGTCCGAAATAAAATCCGTCATCATCAGCTGCGATTATGCACTATAAGTTTTGAATTAGGGATATTTTGATAGAAGACGGTTCTTTCCATCTGACGACCGCTGATGATAAGGCATTTAAATTAAGTACAGATATTTTTAAAATTAATTTTTGGCCGCTCGGTTCTTTCGTGACATAAATTGACTAACAAAAGAAAGTTGTTTTGTAACGTCAAGAGATATTAGTATTTTTTATTGAAACGAGGAATATAAATCACCAAGGTTAGGACGCTTGAAATAGCCGCTGAGGCTTACCCCGGCATTATTTTATTTAATGTTAAATTTTTCCAACGAAGGAAAAATTCCGCTCTTCACAGATATAACGAATTGGAATCTTAAGTCCAAACTCATGCGTTAGGTATGTCAACATGACTCCGGCCCTTGCCTCAGACGAAGCGTAAGCAATGCAGTTGTGAGAAATTGTTACTTCTACAGTATTATCGATAAAGATGTATTATCGGTATGCCAATGGACCTTTGAAGTAGTTCTGTGCCGAAACAACGCCATTTGACTTAAACTTTGGTTTTCATGCTTCATTTGAAGCATATTGCTGCAAAATCCTTACGACTGATAAAGGGTGAATCTTCTTCGCAATCCAATATTTCTTAAACTGAAGTAATGCCTCTCTGATTTTCTTTCCATTTTCATTTTTATTACAAGTCTGCATATTATTTGTAGGAACAGTTTATTGCGGATTCCACACCAACTACTGTTGACTCGATCGGACAATCGGACGGCTGGATTAATATCGTATTACACCGAAAATGTGACGAGAGATAACAAAATATTTAGAATACGCCAATAAACATGATTCTCAGCATCAATTGAATCCCGTAAGTCAAAACAATCAATACATTGCCAATACAAGGCAATTAATGTAATACGTCTGCCTTGTCTATGTTGTTGCATGGTAGAGATTAAAGTGAGCATTAGATGTTGGGGAAACGTGCAGAACACATATGCAAACAGTTTTTTCTACTCATATAATAAACAGAGCGTGCAAATGTTAAGTTCTATGGATGGTTAAGTTCTAAGATGGGATACATAGCATAAGATTAAATAAATGAACAAAGGCCATTTATCTATCTCACCCACTATTTCAACGTAGACTAGATAAGAATACCTATTAAATCTTCGAAGTCGAGAACACCAAATTTCTGTAATGACTCTTAAATATCATGAAAAAGACGTCGGTCAGAAACCAAGTAAATTAATTTTAAGGAGAGTAAACAGTTCCAACTTGACTTGCTTCCACTGCCTCATGTTAGTTGGCAAACAAATTAAAACGTTGTTTTTGTTGCGTAATTTATAACAAATTTGAAAGCAAAATTTCAAGGACCTTCCATATGGAGATAGAAAGGTATTTCTTTGGAATTTCAAGATATCGCTTCATTTTCGCACTGAAAATGCTTACCACTATTTTTGTCCGCATAACCGTCTTTTCATTATTAATAATATGTAAGAGAAAACCTTGGTGTCATTGAAGATTGCAATCATTTCTAAAGCCTTGAAGAACATATTGCGCAATCACCTCTTCATTTCTTGTAAAAGTAAATCTTCATGCTTTTCTAATGCACTTTATATAGCAAAGCGTAACGTGCTTAAAACATAGGTGTTTATATGTGCGTCGCGGTAACGTCTGTCTAGCTTCATGTGCATATATGAAACGTCTAGTAAGCACATATACGTAACTGAAAGTTTACATTTTATACGCATATAAAATGTTGTTAGATTAAAAGTTTTCTTATTTATAATCATCGCCCTTCAACGATGCTATTATGTTTCTCATTTCGGTTGCCGCCCGTAAAAATACGATTATATTTTTCGATTATTGTAACACATTGAATTGACTTAATTATGCTTGTTTGCTCTTCCTGCTTTCTCTCTTCTGCCCGTCCTACTCTTCCATCCTTAGCCTGTTATTAACATATCTTCTTGAAGTAAAAATCGAAAATTTTACGCAATTGTCTGTAAGAACCAGCAAAATAAATTTAAGTCATCCACGATGGATAGAAAATCGCAGAAAAAAGCTGAAAAGAAACAAAAATTGCTAAATTGTGTTTACAAAAATTTTCCAACTAACAAAGTACTCCAAGAATTGCGGGCGCAAATTATCTCAGCCAACTCAGCAAAAATTAATGAAAATTTTCCAATTGCTGAAGTGATTGGTATCCGAAATTCGTTCCAAGGCGAAGGTAATTTTCTTAGTGTTTTTTCTTCTTCGTTTTAGCAAAAGTCAAGTATACGCACACGCTTGCCTATCGTTTATAGACACTTGTATATAATGCTTGAGAGAGCAGAGAATAACTCATTAAATGCAGATTAAAAGAATAAAATTTAACTACAAGTATACTGGAAGTACTTTTTAATTAATTTTTAGCTTAACGTAATTGAGATTGCATTTAAAGTTTCTCAAACTCATAAAATCTGCATAGGAACCATATGCTGTTCATGTTTAAGTTTTATTCCTGTACTCTTAACAAATTAAGATAGATAGGAATATATATATAAATTTTCTTAATTTTTAGTTCACATCTTCATTCGGCATCTTACGCCAAGTAATAATGCCGTACGATATAACTACGATCCAAATTTGCTAAAGTATTTGTCCTCTTAATGTTGTAACTGCCAACAGTACAATAATTTGACTTTTGTTAACTTTCGAGTTTCGATTTTCGCCTTGAGGAATTTTTTCGAAATATTTCCACCAGATTGTTGGTTACTGAGGAAAACGCTTCTTTCGAGCTTGTCCGCTCCTTTACGTTTAAAGTTTGTTTTCGCACGTATTAAAGAATGTTCACTCTCTGCGAACGAGACAATTTCAAAGAATGATTGAGTCAAAATGATCCACATTGGCGTGGCCGGGTGTAAGCAAGAAATTTTAAACGGTTAATGTTAAAACCGGCATTTGCGATATAATGGACCAGCATCGCCATAAGCTTCAAAAAGTATGTGATGGACTCCCGCAGCATATTTCTTCAAATCAAACAACAAAAATAATCAACGTCGAAATTGCAATTTTGAGCGTTCCATGATTGGCGTCTATATACATTAAATACATGGAAAATTGTTATTTTATGCAGAGCAAGAAGAAGGTCAAAATCATCGAATTTAACGGTTATGTATATTGACACTTTGTATCACTTTGGCATTTTCATCAATAGTCATTCCTTTTAATAGAAGTGACATGACTTCTTCTTCACTTAGCGGTCATATTTTAAATGTCAAAAACAAAAGCCATAGTTAATTGAGTTCAATAAAGTGAGCAAAATTATCGTGAAAAATTTTACCCCTCAGTAAATTATTGGAATTATTGAAGGCTTTCATTGAAATAATCGTTCTCCTGTTTTAACTTGATAATGATTTTCATAAGAAAATCGTCTTATCGCTTATTTAAAAGTGGGTATTGCTTGCCTCCGGATCATTTTGTTTGTATATATGTAGAAAATTGCTGTTTTTCGGAAATCAATCGACTGCGTATGTGTTAGTTGAAGCATACGATAAATTTTTCTTTCTTCAAAGAAATTCTTTCTGTTTTAACTTTGGCTTCAATTTTTAGGAAATGTTAACACATGGCATGCGAACAATCCCTAACACAAAATGTCACAACGGAAAATTGACCACAGATGTTGAGCAATTAGCCATTACAAGGAAATGAACTCTGTTTTAATAGTAATTAGATTAACGGTTGAATGATTTGTGCGAAGCATGTGAGAGCACACATTGTAGAGAAGTCAGGATGTAGGATATCAAACAAACTGACATTGTGGATGCGTACTTGCATATAAATATATGAAGGCAAGCTAATCGATATTAAATGCCCAAAAGAAATTCTTCTAAATTTCGCAAGAGCAGCAAGTTAAAGAGCACAAGTAGAGCAAAATCAGGAAAGAGTGTCGTAACGGGTGCTTTTGATTACGGCTTTATTGGTTCTTAGTGTAACATAAAAATATATGCATTTTTTGGCAAGATTGTTGTTTTGTGCATCTTTCTGTTAGCCGATAGCAAATCAAATTTAATCCAAAGTGTGGTCCACAAATTGTTAGGTTAATTTGGGAAATAATGATAAAATGCTCTCTTAGCTATGAGACGTTTTCTGTATCTGTGATTAACACATGTTTCAACTGATGTGTTTTTAGGTAACTATGGGACAAGAGCTGTAAATAAAGCAACGTACGTCGCACACAATATCGCGAAGTAATGTATTTTTGTATCTTGGACATATGTTAGACAAACAGAGATCGGGACTGTTTTCTTGACTTTAAACAAAGACACTCACATTAAATACTAAATGACTTCGAAGACGCTATTTGTCAAATAAACCCCCGGTCTTAAATTTCGGCACTTGACAATGCACTTGATAATACAAGTTGAAGTGAAAGAAAGTGTGAAAGCTTTATTTTCCCAAATTTTATTAGTGGTTGGCTTGTTTGAAGATACATTGGTCAACTGTGTTTTCAACATGACATAGTCGGAAAGAATTAATCACTCTTCTTACGTCGAATGCGGGTGGGTGAAGAAGAACTCTCCATTTCGAGACCGACTTTCCAATCTATAGGGATTCGTAATAAATTCTAATTTCTCTGATAAATTGTGGTATGTGGCAGCAGCGCTTGCTTAAGCTTAAAAAAAGGCTTATCATTTAGCGACTTGCTGTAGCCGTATCGCCAAAACGTGGGTAAATTTTCGGGGGAAAAATAGACTTCCTCCGCCCACAAATATTCAGTGGACAATAAAAAAACGCAATAACAATGAGCATAACTTGTTGTCTGTTACAAGAGAAAGTAAAATATTGTTGCCAAGAACACATATTGGATACAATTGATGGACATGGAAAAACAATTTCAATCCGTTAATGATAGATTTTCTAAAATTTTGGGAGACTTGGGACATTGTTTTCCCAAAAAATTGCGGAAAACGTCAAACAAAATTATAAAGAAGGTAGTAAAAAACATAGATGGGATAGATTAAAAGTACAACGACAGAAACAAGAAAGGAAATGTGAGATACAACCACATTGTGAACTGAAAATATAACCAATATCCAAAGTCATTCGGAAAAACTAGAAGGGTAGCAAACGTTGTCACATTACAAAAAAGTCAGAAATGAGAGACGACCTATAAACATTTCCACTTTTCTTTTTTTAATTGCTAAAGTTTTCTGCATTAAATTCCTTCGAGTTTTTTTGTATTTTTGCAAGAAATAAGTACTTTGGGGCTTTTTACTTGGCACAAAGGTTGTGTAAAGTCGCATAAAGTTGCATATGCAACGAATTAAAAATGTATTGCGATTCGAAGAAATTCGACTGCCGTTAACTTAGGAAACGATATTATGGAAATTGTGTTTCGAGACGTGAGTGCAACCGATATCGATTAACCGACCCCAGGCTGTGAAGCGGGAGCTGAACAGATGCCTCTTTTGGAAGCTACATTCCGGGTTCGCGGTGGCATAGCCATATAAATCTCCGAGTCGGTGCCATGTTCTGCGTAAAATAGTTACCCATAATTACCCTTTTTCTTTCCTTATCAGACAGCAACTTACGCATCGCTCTTACCCATTTTTTCCACACACAACCTAGAAGCCTCTGCTGAAAATCCAGAGCATGTAAATGGAGAACGTTGTGAGCAGTGCTCATGAATTTTTCCTTTACAACCTTGTCATCCTTTAGCTGTCATAAAATAAGTTACTATATCTGTTTGTCGTCGTTTCTGTCACTTTGTATCAAGTTTCCTGTTCCGAAGCAAACCAAGCACCAATACCAATTTCACGCTAAAACAGGGCTGTTCACTTACGAGATTCACAAAATAAAAGACCCAACGTAAAGATATGGTATACATATAAATGCCGAGTTCAAAAATGGAAGGAATTGAGAAAAAAATGATTAATATATTAATTTAATATAATAATTCGTCCCTATTCTAATGATTTAGCAATCTTTCACGCTGCAGGCTTATAATATTGATTATTAAATAAATTAAATTTTTTTGTACGCCCACCTTTGCATTTACCTTTCATATATTGCAGTTATATTTTCTCCCCTCTTCCACACGCCTACCTTTTTATACCATTACACTCTGTGATTATAGCAAAAATCCTCAGGGGACTGCTGAAGAAAATATATAACATTTTTTGCAGTCTCCACATTATGTTTAAAAGTCAGAATACCAAGAAAGCAACACGAAAGCATAACAAGGCCAGTTTTACCGTTGTTTGGCAGAAACATATGGCTAGTGGTCTATCAATGATTTTGCTCAGAATAAAACTGTAAAATATAGCTTTTAAAATTTGCAAAATTTGAATGCCGATCTATCAAACTATACATCGATCTAAGTTTGCAATCGATTTGACCTGAAGAGTGTAAGCAGAAACAATTTACGCTTACGCTTATCATATTCTAGGCAGAAAGTAGGAATCGCCATGTTTTTTTACATATTTCTTCAGCACTCCGTACACCCATTTTTTCGTACGTCTATTCACTATATCCACACAAATATTCTACCGATTGGATATCGACTTCAAGTTTGTCAGAAAATACTTGAAACATAGCTTGACATGGAAAACGAGCAAATCGGCAAAACGGCACTTCTAACATGAACTTGGAAGACCTTTGCTTACAGTATGATTTACTTATTACGCACAACACAACAACCATAAAAATTGTCTACAGTGCCCATACAATATTGAAGAGTGTCGAAATTTTTTTTTCTAGGGTAATAGCGGTGGGTATAAAAAATTCGGTCGCAGTCGAATATAATTTTCTTTAGTATTTTAAATAATAAACTCGATGTTTTAATCGTGCTTTGAACATAGGAATGCATTCACTTTCTAATCTTATTGTCATCTAGAATAAATAATTTTTCGGACTCCAATACGTATAGCAACGCACTTGTCTAGCGGTTATAATAAAGCAAGAAGAGAAAAAAAAAAAAACGAACTGTAAGTAAGTGAGAGAATATGATTCTTATCATACACACACAAGACAATAAAAATTCTATCTCAGCAATGCGGTAAAGTAATAAAAGTTTGCTTTCACAACTTAATGAATTATCCTTTATCTACATACTCGTGTATGTCTTTTTACAGCTCTGCATCTCTAACCTTTAACCGTACAACAGCAGGTGTGCGCATTTGCAAATAGCATTGTTTTCACCTTGCCATTAAACAGCGTGTGGTAAGGCGTCACTGTTCCCCAAATGAATTTTAAGAATTCTTAGAATTATTAAATATTACCCGTTATTTATAGCTACGAAACGTGCACTGTATTGTAAACATTGCTATACGTACATGTGCACGTTTCACCTTTACTGGCGGTGTAATAAGAGCATTATGTGTTATACAATATTTTGATTTGAAATGCATTCGAACTGTTTAATTAGTTCAAACCAGTTCGTTCAGTACCTTTTTCATGTAACGTCATGGAGGTTAAAATCTCCGCCTCTTAACATATGAATCTCCGCTGCTTTTTAAGAGGCGATGTTACTTCTTCTGTAAGCGCATTTTCATTTACTTTTTCATTCTCAAAAGGCTAACACTTCTCACGACACCGAATTCGCATTTCTTCAAAAAGGTAGGAAAAACATACGTCTGAATGGACAATAGTATGAATAGAGTATTTTTATGATACCCTTTAGTTAAATATTCTTCTTATAAAGAACGGTAATCACTATCTAGCACACCTAGTATTTTGGAAAATTGATGTGTATTTCTATTGAACGTGAATTTTAAAAAGAAATTTATATGAGGCTGTATAGCGCCGTAGTGACATCATGCATGAAGAAAACAAGTAGATACGCCATTCAATACCCTACACCGCTTTGCCTAAAGCAATCATTAATTTACTTTCATGATAAAAAGTCTAAAATTTTGCCTCCTTTCCATGTAAAGCCACACTTTACGTGGAAACTATTATGTGGGAGCCGCCACAAAAAGTGTACTTAACCTATTTTCGCCGTAAAGCACTATTGTAATAAGTTGTCATGTAAGTTTTTAGTTTTCATGAGACCTCATGTAAGAGTGCGGTATAGATAGTAGAACTAAGCGTTCCAAACTTTTCACAACTAACTTTTATGTCAATATATTACGATCGATGTTTTTATGTATAAAGGCGTGACTTTTATAAGAATGGTAGTATGGAAGAGAGTTCAAAAAGTTGGCCCATTTCATCGGTTTAATATGCTCAGCGATGTTTGCTGAAAAATTTTTAAAACGTAAATAAGATGTTATATCGGGACCGGTGGCAAAAATGAGCTGTTGAAGGCAAACTGCATATACCTATGCACTACGACTTGAAAACTGTGTTTTTGAGGCATAGGGCAGATTGCCGCATATTGAGATCCTACATAATAAACGGAATGGCATTTAATAAATCTTCATTTGGTCTCAGTTGACACAAACGACGGCCTTTGCAAAACCGATCAAGCAGACGTTATAATCATTGAATTAAGAAGTTCAGAACTCACCCACTCCCACCTCAACCCTCCTTTTACAAAACCTTCTTACACGTGGCTTCTTTTTACTTACTTGAAACGGCGGCTCATGATGCATTGAGACACGGCTTCCATTCTTATGATCATGCTTATGCAATAAGATTACTCTGAGGAAGAACTTTGCAGAAAACCGTCATTTTTTCAACGCAAGAGTTCATATGCTGGCAGCACAATGATATTTGTCTTCTATAATCACTCTTTCACAATTAACTGTATTTGCTTGGCAAAATTGTTTTGCAAATTTCGTAATTATATTTTTTTGAATAACGTTAAACGTTTCTAAGCAATCTTTCGGAGCAATCTCAATTTTTGTCGCTAGCGAACACGAAGTCCTTAAATAAGGAATAGACAAAAAGTCATAAATATTTTATAAAACTATACTTTCAGCGTCCGTTTCACTAACAGCGCAACTAGCAAGCTTGTAGCCACAGAAATTTGCAAAGCAGTGAGGTTCAACCAACCAAGAAATAAATAAAAATTGAAAGAAAGGAAAATATGTTATATTTATTGATCATGTAAATAGGAAACCAAAACGTACATGTTTGCTGTTGTTTTTTTATAGCTTACACACCTGACGTTGTGGTATCAGTAATTGTAAGAGCAACAAATATCGCAACGAAGTATGCCTGTTCTAACAACGAAACTGTCGACCATTGTGGAAATGTGGAAAGAGCCGCTACCGTACAAAAGACATTTTTTTTGCATCGTATCGTAACTCAGAAAGAAAAATGAATCTACTTTGATTATCCCAGCCGCAAAGATTCATGTGAGAACCTCTGCGCATCACTCACATCGACTGTGCGACTGAATTGCTTCGACAGGAAGATGTTATTCTCGGGTTTGAAGAGAACAGAGGATGCAGTCTGTTATTAGCTATTACATTTTGATGAAACGGTTAATAGCAATCGCCACCGGCAATAATTAATCGATTTGAACCGCAGCAGCGAAATATTGAAAATAAGAAAACAAAACAAGATCATTTGTTTAAATCCATACCGATTCCCGCATAGCCGAGGTAGTAGAACTCGATATTGTCAAGTCGAACGTCACGGATTTCAATGTCAGTTTTGTACACCGTACTCTACAAGTGGCTACGTATATAGTTACTTAGAATTAAGGACGGTTGGTATTTTAACGTTACAAATATTGTAAAAATTGTTTACTTTGAATTTTGTTGTGATTTTGATCGACAGTTGTTCTCTATAATGCATTAATTTAAGCCTTCAATCCTAATAGAGCTGCTTTTGTTTATCTGAATTATATTGTAGCCAGAAATGAATAAATAATTTGGAAGTGCTAGTTCAAGTGGCTTACTTGCGCCGAGTGTTCCGATTATTACTTGGTTGCGTCGATGGGGCACGCACATGGTAGGCAGCGCTTCACTTCTTACCGAAATCACCTCAAAAGAACAACTGTTCCTTTGGCGTGGCATCCAAAAATTGTCGGACGGGTGGGGAAAATATATAACAACCGTTGGGCGATTCTTCGAATGAACTATGTTTTATCATTTTCATATAATAAGTTTATATTTTCCACACTGCTTGCAGAGTATATGTTACTAAAGTGCTTGAAGAAACTTATAATGTCCAAATTTTATGCTGTGGATCGACTTGGAATGATTCTTTGAATCAAATTAAACTTGTCTGCTCGTTTGAAATATGTCTGTGCAATTTTGTGGAAAATCCAAAGCTCGCAATATTTGCGATAATTCGACAATATTTAATACCGTGACGTGTTTTGGCGTAAAGGCGAAAACTTTCCATACGCCATTTTTTGCTATAGCCGTTATATGAAAAATGCGCAGTTCTTATAATATTTCAGCAAAAATTGTTAGGAATTAATATTTCAACACATTAAATAGATATTGAAAACTTGTATCAGAAAAACCAATTTTTCCCATATAACGGTTTCTACGAACGGCATAGGGAAAAAAGGTTTAACTTCTAAAGTTTTATGGTGAAAATTGTTGTGTACCAGTAATTTTGTCAAATTAAAATCAAAGTTAAGTTCAAAAAAATTTGGACCACGTAATCTATTTCTTGGATTCTTTTTGATATGAAAGTTTATATGAAAACTCAACTGAATTTGTATAACAAAAAAATCAAATTTTAAAAATAAAAAAATGTGATACGTAATATTTGGCTGAACTCCAGTTTGGACTGATTTCCATGCAAAGTGTATCCTTACATAGAAGTAAGAATAATTATTTATATACGGTTTTTTATTGTGGGCCTAGCCCGAGTGTTTCCTTGTTAGTGTTAACACATTCCCTTTCCCTACGTACCTTTTCTCTATATCTATGCTACAAGTTATCCATTCAGACGAGTTGTATGTTAATTATATAAGTGTAGAATGACAGCATTCTTCCTTTTGTGTGAGGACAAGCTGAGTTTCGCCAGACTAAATCATGATAACAATAAGCTATTGACGAAACCATATTTGTGAGAGTGGAAAAGTGCAGACAGTATTGCAATATTTGAACGGACAAGACTAGAACGAGGGCTGAAGCGTTGTAAATATAAATGCCTCTAAATAATTTATAAATAAATCGCCTAAGAATTGTTTATTTACAACTTTACTACACTATCCTAAAGATCACAATTCACCGGTGGTACGAACTTAATTTCAAAAGGATTTGAATAAATTTTCGAAACCCGCAAAGAAAAGTAGTTTTACTTTGTAATAAAATTAAGCGCTACATTGTCCTCTTTTTCACTTTTTTATTGTCCTCTTGCTGATTTCTTTCCCAGTGATCAGTCATAATAGTAAACGCACTCTCCCAAAAAATTTCCAAGCGAACTAAATAAACATTCTGCATATATAAAAAGCGAAAGGTGAAAAGTTTTGCATATGTGGGTATCAACTTTTTGTAAAGCTTTGCTTCTTCATCTTTGTCCATGGCCGATGCGCCAAGCTTACTGCGATCACATAAGCATAAATTTTGCATAATTAAAAAACAACGAATTGCACTGTTAATTTAATTTACCACTTGATCAATGCAACTTTTATGCTGGACTAGACTTTTAAAATAAAATAAAAAATCATATATACAAAGTTAATCCTGCAGAGCACAGTAAAATTATAGCACACTTGAACACTTTTGGATACGTTACTGTTGAACATTTTGTTCCTTATTCACAAGAAATACTTCTAGCGAACAATCATTCGCATTTAGTTGAAAATGATTTCACTTATTGAAGGGAAAACCAATAAAACATGAAATAAGTTCAGTAAGTTGCTATGTACGTATTCGATCTTATTCCAAACGTATCCAAATTCGCTTAAAGCTCAGAAAAGTTTTAGTCATCGCCTGTATTCCGACCAAAATGAATCTTTTCGTAATTTTTGTTTACATTCACGTAAGCAAAAAGAAATGAAGCTGTCGACTGTCTTACTTAGTTATCTTCCGCCATCATCGGAAAGAAGCGGCCAATGGAATATACTAAACAATAATCATCCGTTTCCATAAGGTCATGTAAAGTTTTGTTAATGACCAGTTAACTGTGCCTACTTCTTTAGCCACATATTCGTTTAGTTCTCAAGCAGAGAGTATGTGTAATATGAAATTAGGTTGTAATGAAACGACTTCACAGTATGACAAAAATATGTGGCAAAAAGACATTCGCAATCATAAAATTTTGTGAGGAAACCGGAAAAGGCTGCGTCACTGGATAAATTCCCTGTACACATATAACTGGTTAAGCTCACATTGCTAGGAACCTTACGGTAAGTAAAAGAGATTTTTGTTAAAAAATTACTGGGACTTTACTTTCCAAAGATGGCAAATATTTGCACATGCTACGGCAAAGTTCCAAACGACTTTTCTTAAGTATACAAAGAAATTTTGAAACGACGCCATCTGTTTAAGGGAATTTTTTTTAAGTTAGATTTGAGCTATATATCAGAAAAACTTTCGTTCTTTGCTAGGTGCTAGCTAAGCCCTCTAACGGGACGTTAAAAAGAAATAGCTCTAGGCGAACTGACATGTGTCCATTTTTCTTCGAATATGAAAAAAACCTACGTAATAAAAAACCTTTTAATTTTTTAAACAAATTTAGGCAAATTGCAGTATTTTGCAAACTTAGCCATGAAAATACTAAATGCAACGCTTTGAAGCCTTTAGCCACGAAAATCAACCCAAAAAATACGTTTTATGCAATGGCTTGATATGAATTCATGAAAGCTCTATTTCTCTCAAAACTCTCTATTATTAGAAACAATATATAATTTTGCACGGATAATATAGCGTGAAATATATTGCCGAGTATAAGATGAATCGAAAAAATTTGAAATATTTGCACGAATTTAATTTCATGATATATTTATTATTATAGCAAGTTTCGCAAACCTGACGCACGATAACAAATTTAGGAGCACAATTAAAGAAAAAAAAAACTAATTACGATTTGTATCAAAAAAAATAAAGTAAAATATAATCGATAAAAACTGTGGAATACATTTTCGGTGATTATGTTCAAAATTCGCCATAAGGAAAGTTATGTGTATTTATTCATTATTTCTTGCATCGTATAAAAAGAGACCGAATAGATATTAATATTCCTAGTAAGGTCTCAAGACGTGTTGTTCTTTTAAAGCTAACGCAATGACGAACTAATTTTGGGTCGATTATTCCTTTCGGCGAAAACGTAAAATCTTCAACGAATGTGACCAATTACTTGATTTTTCGATTAGTATGATTCCCGCTAATATGATCCAAAACGTTATATTGCATAATTAATTATCTAATTAAGTGCTGTTCCTTCCAAGCTTAAAAATTATATAATATTTTATTGAAGCTACACATATTCTGTTTTTATTCTTTATTCGAAAATATTAGATTTTCTTGCAAGGAGTGGCTAAAAGCGTTTAGACTTTGATAATTTCGCCTGGAACTTCCAGACATATAACTTCGGGTCTTAAACGATTGTGCTCGTCATATGGTCGGAAAAACAGAACGGCTCTGTATCGTCCATCCATGTTAGTAAGCGCCTGGCTTTCGACTTTGGCCGTAAAAGGATTTTGACGATATTTTACCTAAATTTAATAAAATATTTAGAAAAGCTTAAAGCGATCAGAAGAACACAACACATACACCTTTTCCAAAACATTGCAAGTCGTCCGGAATAATATGTCTCGTCCAAGTCTCGTAGACGTACGAGCGGCTATCGTTCATTTCTTTACATAAGTCTTGTACTCGCACCGAAAATGGTGTCCTTTGCCAGCCACCGCGAAATTTTTTTTCTAGCTCGACATTAATCTGTAAAATATTTAAATAGGAGATTTTTCACACTTTAAATAATTAAACTGCAGAATTTTTGTGAAACACCAAATAATGCGCTCTTCTAAGTTCTTAAAGCATTTATTATATAACTCCTCTTACGTCACATTTTTATTATTGTTATTATTATTATTATTATTATTATTATTGTTATATAAATTTAGAATAAATTCTAAGACTAAAGTCTTAAAGCACTAGCATATCCAACCAAGGCTTTTGGCTTTATTTTTTATTTTCTATAAATATTATTATTATTATTATCATTGTTATTATTATTATTATTATTAAAAACTCTACCGCACTTGAGATTTGAACCCACGACCATTGAATTGCTAGTCGAGCCTCTTGCCTGCTCGTCCCCTCAGGCGGATCGTCACATTTTTAAATATGCAAAATATCTTTATTATATCCATTATCGAAGAATGAGGGGTGTGTTCATTTTGTCAAAACGTTTGCAACCCAGAAGGAAACTTCAGAGCATTGAAAATAAGCTAAATTGGTCGAAGGGGACGGCTATAGTACCACGTCAACTGAGAACACCTCTGTTTTTCAAAAGATGTAAAAAGTTCGTTTTTTGCCCACAACTCATAAACTACTGCAAATAAGTCTACAAAAATTTGAACGTATATTCCATTGGCAATGCTGCAGTACTTGCACAAAAATGGGAGAAATTGCCTTATTTTTCAAACCACTTTACAACGAGCAGAACGAAGTTTCAAAAACTTCACGAAGTATCAAACTCCATCTGTTCGTCTGTATATCTGCCCAAATGTACTGCCCACCAACTTGTAAAGAAACTTGAAAATCACCCATACTCTGAAAGGACACCCTAACAAAGCCCACACGCGTATGTACCAAGCTCAGTTAACAAGTTTGCTTTGCACTTTTTTTGCTTGTTACTCATAAAGTACGATAAAGACAATGTATAAATTTTCACTTTCATTCTGACAATAGAACAAATCAGTTCCACTCATCCAATATTCTAGATTATGCAAATTTAGTGCTTTTCTTTTTTAGGATAACTGTGATAGGTATAAAAGGATCGAATATAATTTTCTTAGTTATTTTTAATTCATATTTTTTGTATTATAGATGTCGCACGTTGAACACACCTCATTCATACCGGGCTGTATCGGACCGGTTTTTTTTAATTTATTTATTTAAACTAAGATATAACACAGAACAATACAAATGAAACATAGATATAGACCAGGGCGATGTACAACGTGTTTTAACGAATCCGTACTTTAAAATACCATTTTAAACGATGGACGCCTACATATGACTTTAGTATTTTAATTACGATTATAATTTTATGACTTGAATTTGCCGAATAGCTCTTTTATAATAAGTTGTGTATATTTGAACTAAAGGTTAAAAGTTCGCTGATTAAAACTTGATCAACAAATTAGCACAAAATAGCACTCATTTCTGTTTACATATAAAATTGTAACTGAAGAAAATTTCCTTTTTCATTTAAGTATTTACCGTCACTCGATCAGTGTTCTTAATATCCCAAATTCTACATGCACCCCTTCGTCGTCGTAAAAAGCAATTCATTCACTTTTATCGATAAAGTGATCTATACCGAATGTTCCTGGTTGATCGGTGCAATCATCATATACTTCAGGATATTCTGGTATAAATCTATGAAGAGCCGTTTGCACTTCTAAACCCAGTATAGGTACGACTACTATAATTGAACCCTTTAAAAGATTCCTGCTATTGCCTTCAAATCACAAAAATGTACTAACAAATTTTGTTCCGAGCGTTGTTTTATTTGTCATTTAGAGTTACGAAGCATTTCATTTTCAACTGTGATGAAATAGTTGATACCGTAACATCTCCCTACTGTGTACATCAATAGAAATGTAGAAAAAGCAAATAAGAGCATACTTGTCGACAAAAACCGTTAAGTACCGTTGACTACTCTGACAATACAGCAAATATTGTTGTTCGATATTTCATGTAAAAGCATATTTTTCTTGAAGACCACATTGTAGGCTGTCCACATCTTGAACTAGCGGCGTCCGAATTCAGAAAATTTAATTTGCTGGTTAAAGGTTTCAATACTTTTCATATAACCAAAGAAACTTAATATATCCTATAGCGTACAAAAACAAGATAACATATAAAGTCTTATCTGTATCCATTGTTGCACGAAACGAATACGAAAATTATTCAGAAATGGATAGAAAAGTTGTAGGGGAATAATACATATATCTCAATTCAGAGTTATGTCCAGAAAAAGTATTAAGAATATGTGCCTGTAGTGGCATACTACTGTACAACGTCTATAATTTTGTCAATTTTTAAAATTTTGTTTTTTGAAATTTAAGAAACACATTTTTTCCTGGTAATAGATGAAAACAGCAACTAGAAGATACAGCAGTAAAATATAGAAAAGAAAAAAAAAAATAAATTTAATTATAAAATTTAATTAATAAGGTGGATCAGCCATATTGGCGATCCTGCCAATATCAAGTGAAACTCATGAAAGCCTTCGCGTTCAAAGACTGCAACTTGTATAATCAATTCTGATTACCTTCATATTTGGATGCTGCCCAACCGAAGAACAACTTTTAAAATATGAACAACCACACTTTTATCGGACAAGAATGGACTGCGCAACCACACGCATAACCACCTTGTCTAGTAATCATATTGAACATCTTACTTTGCTCTCCGACGTTTACGCATGACAATAACTTTAGGGCGCGCAGCAATAGCATTATAGGGCGACATATAAGCAAAATATGAAACTGATTTAAAATCCTCACATTGAAATCGATACCAGCATCCAATAAATCATCATCAACTGTAAAGCGGTTAGGAAAAAGGAAAAATTTTTGACAACAATACCATCATGCCGTCTATAATAACGATCTGCCGTAAATAAGCAACAGCAAGCAAAAATTATGCATCCGTGTTCGCCCCCCTTGACGGACACGTTGAAGAAAAAGAAGAATTTCGAATGGCGAAATGAAGCGAAAGCCTTTTTGGAGGAGCTTAAAGCACAATTATGTTCTACGCTCCTGTTTCATAATCCAGGTTTTTCTCGTCTATTTTCCGTACTAGCTCCCATTCTAATTCCTCATATGTCCGTTGAACTTAATAAAGGACTTATTCCGTCCCTGAATAAGAATGTCTAGCAGCCTTTCCAGCGATTAGAAACGTCCGTGCCTGGAAGGTCATAGGCTTGAATTTATTACAGATCATGCTTTCTTTAACTGGCGAACGTCTCAAAAGGATCTGTACGGTCGATTGACTTGGTGATCATTGAAATTGCAAATTTTCGATTTCTCAACTAAGGATAGTGATGGCTGATTCGTTGATTCATTTCAAAGACTTGAAAGAAATTAATGGTTTATTTTTAGAATAATTTATTTTTAGAATAATCGGCCAACTCCATAGAAAATGATTTGACTTTCGATGCATTCAGATCCCAGCGATACGCTATTTAAGGAGATCGATTCCAGGACTGAAACGTTTACCTGACATAGAGTTTCCAGATGGTTATGCTGCAAGCTGAGTACGCCGTTTTCTTTTTTGATCGCGACAACATTATTTTCGTTTCCCCGTTTTCTTATTGAAAAAAAAACAAGAAACGAAGAGCTGTTAAGTGACTGCGAAAGACTTTTTTTTTTTATATTTTGTCAGCATATGTCAGCAGTTTTTTTCTTCTTTACTGCTTAATAGTACATATACGTAAATACGTAAAGAAAACTGTTAAGGATACTAATGAAATAAAAACAAGTACACTAAGAGAACTTTACCTTAACTTACTTTTCTAAGAGCTTGAAAAAAGAAAAAAATTGCAAAAAAAAAAACAATTAAGAATACTCTCGGATAATGGAGACACATCTGAATTATTGAGAACATTGTAATTATTGTTTTGTTGCGTCAAGCGTGCAAGAATGTGCTATTAATTACGTGTACGGCATCCACAATAGGTTTAAAAACAAAGATAAACGCAACTTGAAAACTATGAAAAAATGGTTTTTATATTTAACTCGAG
>KK499964.1:459889-508089 GCA_000688715.1 Glossina pallidipes
ATAATAATAATAATAATAATAATAATAATAATAATAATAATATTTAACTCGAGTTTAATTAAAATAAATCATATTCACCCGATCGGCTTGGGTACCGTTGGAAAGAGAACCGTTACGGATTACGGCTGTCAAAACCTCATATAAAGGCCACACAATTACGCATATCCTTGTTTTCAGGCAAAAATCACACAAGGCGGACCATAGATGTGAAGTGTGACTGGCACGACAAAAGGAGAAATAAACGCAGTAAAAATTCCATAAAAAGAAACATGATAAGAAAGTAGATGAATCAGAAGTAAAAGAATTATAAAAATGCATATAACAGGAATACGAGCAAAAGAAGTTAAGAAATCCTCGTATTATTGTGATTGATATTATAAGATATTATACGAAATTTCAAAATGCTAACGAACGAAAATGTTCGATTGATCCCACAGGGTTGATAGCAGGGTTGAATGCTTACATCTTAACACTTTTTGTGATACACATGGAATGGTACTGATGGTACAGCTGCTGGGATCTATTTCCAGTACATCAACTCCTAACGTTTCATCTTGATTAACTTGGCTTTAATATCACTCTCATCCGGTTTTATGGTCCCCGCCTCACAAAGAGTATATTACGACTGATTAAGACTTGCGAAAGGTATTAACAATGCCCCAATTAAGGAAAATTTGAATATATTAACTGAACTTGTAAACAGAAACTGATTAAATTAAATAAATGTTCGCCGAATAAAAAAAAAAAGAAAAATTATGCTATATGTTTAAAGAGAAAAAAAAAAACAGACAAACAAAAAATATATTTGATGAAAATAGAATAGATTATTAACACGCGAAAAAGGAAAGTTCAATAAAACAATGACAACAACAACAGGAACGAACGATTTTATGCACCTACAGAGAGAGAAAAAGAAAACCTCATCATCTATACGTCATCACCTCTATAGCGATATCATTATCAACACCATTTGCACTAATATCAGCATGTTCGCCATTGATAGCATCGGAAATATTGCCGCACCTTATAATCGTAATATTATATTCCTATATTTTAAATGTGATCCATATTTTTATTGCTTTTTTCGTGCTTTCAACGTTGATAGCCTTAATGCAAATATATAGCCTAGTAAAAGTGTGGTAATTATTTTTATTATGAGAAAAAGGTAGATGTAGGAGTCGTCGGATTCATCTTTCGTGTCTCCCACTCAAATTTATAGTCCGGAGGAGATCGTAGCTAAGACAGAGAGAGAATAGCGCAGGGGATAACGTCGGCATGTACGGTAAGAAATTTTCGATCGTTCATTTGTCCCCACAAGTGTTACCGCATTGTTCATTTGGATTTGCTAGATAGGGGTAGAAAGTGAAACTCCCCTGTTACCTCCGAACTAGCGAGTTTTGCAATGACGCGTGTATGTATCCATTATGACCTCCGACCATTTCACCTTTTTGGCTTTATTATAACATTTCGTTAAACAGAAGTGAGTGATGATATCACCATTTAAGCACATGTTCCTTTGAGACAATCAGGTGAGTGTTGCCAGACATATAGGCATCAATACCATGCGCGCAAACTTTTTATATGTACAACTCATTACTAAATCTACGTCCACCTAACGTGGGGCCAACATAGATTTGTTACCTGAAGTTATGAAGAATGCAATAACAACAAAGTAACAACTTGTATGGAAAGCAATGCATCACGATGCACAAAACGTGAATATCGTATCCAATGAATCGTGAATGAAATGGCAGACTTTGAAGCCGTATTATGCTGGTTTTTAAAGGCTTTTTTTATACAGATAGGAGAGCAATTTAGCAAGTTAAGTGAATTCGGCAAAATAATTCCGCTACAATGAGTGGACAAGTAGATAAAGTCATTACAATTATACACATTTCAAGCAGATTTACGGCTATGAAACACAACAAGTCCTTGAGTCTATCTGAAGGCAGCGAAGAAACCATATCGCAAAAAACGGAAAATTTTCAAAATTTAAACGTGAAAGGATACTTAGTGCTCTTCTTAGAACTAACATAATCTTTGTATCTAACTTGAAGTCTTAAACGGGCAAACAAAAAGATCGCTCGTACGCTCGTCCTTTACTTATGCTTTGCGATTTTTTTAAAATTTTATTAAAGAGTTAAGCCTAATATGTTTCTCCTCTTCGATGACCGATACATAAAGAACAAATACTAAAAAGGAAAGAGGTTGTAGAAATTGAACGAAATGGCGCGAACCTTATTTTACCATAAATTGTATTTACCCATAGCAAAATTAAGTAAATAAAAAGTAATTTATCATTATTTGCAACACCTTGGTTCGACATATTTTAAAAAGGCAAGCCTTCGAAATACCTAATCTCGAATAATCTGCTTTGAGGGGCAAGTGAGAAAAATGATTTTCAATTTCCAATAATATTTATGGAGCTAATTGCAAACACTAAAAGGATTGGTTTATAAAACCAATATAATAATCTAAAATCGTAATAACAGCTCATGAAAAAGAATGTGGTGTTGTGTTCAAACATAGATTGTTGAAATTGTATTAAAGAGATTTTTCAAACTATATTCTATTTTTACTTTTAATTCAACACTTTGTAGCACATCAAGAATCTTCTTTTATTTTCTTTAATATTTTCTTATGCTTTTAACAAGTAGCTATGCAGGCGTTTAGCCGCCAGAACTTACTTGTCAGACTAATCAACTAGTCAACGCAGACCCGAAATATACCCCAGCTAACTGACAAGCACGCGTTCAGCTGGCTCCAGAACATGTGAATTAGACTATGGATTAATGGAAGCACTATTCTCTGACGAGTACAGTGATGAGCGAAGAGCTTTGAGGGTAGCGGCGGACGAGGAAGAGTCTACCGAAGAACTGGTGAGGGTGTCACACAATGTTGCGTCTCTGAACGTGTCTGATATGACGAAGGTTCATGCACCGCATGCGCGCTTTTGGGTATTTCCATTATTTTATTGCTACTGCAATGATCTGGACGATCACAGATAAGCATTATATGTTCTTCAAAACCTAACGCTATGTGATTTAGTTTAATTTAATTTATATTTGCAACGTAAATTGCATTTAGTAAATGTTTACGCTCGGAGTGAAACGTAACGGATGTGTGATTTTTGCTCTAGCGTGTGTTTTAATAAGCGTCGGTTATTTTACAAAATAAATTTTTTAAACGAAAAAAGTTTCTAATTTGCTGTTCTATCTTTAACCAGCCTTTAATGTCTTCTTTTGACAACCAAACAAACGCGATAATTTCTTATTTCTTTTTTATAAATATAAATATACATAAATATATATAAATATATAAAATATAAATAAATATATGTATATATAAATATATATATTATAAATATATTTATTTATATATATAAATATATATATATATATAAAGAAGTTCGCTTCGGTACGATGAAAATAGAAAACACTTTTGTCATATGCTGATGTTCGGTAATTAAATGTTCCCTAATATTCTGTATTAAGTACTTGGAACATATTGGCTTTTAAGCAGTGGATTTAACAAATCTAAGATGTAAACAGCAAAGTATGACTTTTTAAAAATATTTTTAATTGAGCCGGCTGGAGCCAAATAGCAACGCCATCCAACTACTTCGCCAAACATTTAGTTTGCATTTAGTTTGGCACTTAGTTAAAAATGTATTCCAAATTTCCGAAGAGCTGTTCTTGACGTATGGAATATTTTCTGTACTGCGAATGACGTCGCAGTTAAATATTTTTGCTACACATGCACTCTCTCCGTCGCTCTTTTTAACATATAATAACTTTAACTTGTTGGCAATGGCTTTGCTTGTTAAGCTTGTCAAGCTCTAATGTAAACATTTAAAAAAATTTTAATAGCAGGAAAGTTTCTTTCTATTTAATTATTTACCGTCCTATGGAATTGTATTTCTTCATCGTCATAGAAAACAATCCATTCACTTGAATCCATAAAAGGATCTATACCGAAGGTTCCTGGTTTATCGGTGCAATCAACGAATATTTCAAGATATTCTGGTCCGAATCGATAAAAAGCGGCTTGCACTTCACAACCCAATATAATTACAACTATTATAATTAAACCGTTCAAACAATCCAATGTATTGTCTTTAAATCTCAAAAATATACTGACAAATTTTACCCCGAACGTAGTTCTATTTATCATATAAATATACCAAATTTTCCATTTGCAGCTGTGATGAAATATTTGGTACTGTAATAGCTCCCTATCGTGTGCATAAATGGAAAACAAACCAAACAAAAATTTTATGTACTATGAGGCCGTTTCGGCCCTTTCCTTTGGCTGGGGCACCTCAGCGGCCCAGGGAAGGAAACAAACACAAGAAAATTTATATTCGCAGGCACTTGGTTCTTCTTTTATTAGTTCATTATATTTGGTAAATTTCATTAGGGTTTATGAATTGTATTCTGCTTTAGTAAATTCTATCTGAGTTTTGTAAATTGTATCCGGTGTTATCGGCTCGAGAGCCTAACACGACCAACTGGCTCGAGAGCCAAACTTCGACTCTCCAAACTAATTTTCTCTATCCTACTCGTAACCTATTCCTATTCTATTCCTAAGCTATTTCCTATTCTATTCCTAATCTATTCCTAAGCTATTTCTTATTCTAGTCCTAATCTATTCCTAAGCTATTTCTTATTCTACTCCTAATCTATTCCTAAGCTATTTCTTATTCTACTCCTAATCTATTCCTAAGCTATTTCTTATTCTATCTTAGCCTATTCTTATCTTAGCACTCCCCCTCCCCAGAGACGGAGAGTCCGTGAGGCCAAAACGAGGGTACGACTTTGGGTCCTCACAGTACATACATCTATATATATTATAACTCTAATTCTCTATTCTTTAATTATTCACTATTCATTAATTCCGGTGATAATCCATCAAAAATTTTTGTTCTTGCTTTCATCTAAAGGCATATTTTTTCAAAGGTATGGTATTGGAATGTGCACAAAACATTAAGTGGCGTGGTTCAAATTTAGCAAATTTCATTTTCTGTTTGGAGATTTTAATACTTTGATACTTTTCTTACATCCAAATAAACTTTCTATATCCTGCATGGTATAAGAACTAGGTGCCATATAAAGTTTTACCTGCGGCTATTGTTGCTCCATAAGCAAAAAAAATATTCAGACGTAAATAGAAAGATTGTAGCCGAATAATCAATATTTCTTAACTATATTTCAATTCAAAGTAGTGTCTGGAAAAAGTATTTGGAGTGTTTGCATTGCATAAAGCTTGCTTCGTTCAGACAGAGGATCGTGTGTATAATCCGAAATTTATTTACCGCCGTAGTTAATATTTGCAACAGAGAACTTTTTGACATCATCAACCGTAACTATTAGCTTTATTATTATTGTAATTTACTTAGGCTATGAAATCAATTCTAGGACTAAAGAAGTACTAAGAGCAATAGTAACCAAGACTCTGCTTTCCTTTTTTTAGAAAATAAACTAGTTTGATTCAGTCTAGTCGCTGTAAAATTGATATTACGTACCTTCAGGAAGTTGTAAGGTATTATATAGAGCTGGGGCTGCACTTTGTTCCGCCTGACTAGCCCAGCTATATTTACAAAAATAAATTATAAATAATATAAATCTATCGGGATCACTAATAGCGTGATGTCACACGACAGTCCTACGGTCCGTCGGTATTGTTGTCCTGTCTGTTAGTCTGTGTCTACGAATTTGTTGCTCCGTTAAGTCAACGTCCGTGATTGCACTCCCACACATACGCTCACTTACTTACCTCATCCTCACGAAACCTTAATTTCTTCTACTCAGAGAACATCTTTCAATTTGCTTTTATATTTTTACATTGCACTATATTTTTGCAATAAAAGATAAATCAAAACTTACTAGAAAGTGTACATGGATTAGTTCTTAATCATAAGAATATACATACCATAATAAAAGAAATAAAAACAAATAAAAATAAATTAATTTATCTTTCCATTAACAAAATAATAGAGCACGTTCAGTGTCTCCCCCTCTTGCTCCCATCGTTTGAATATTTTTATTTGAATATGTTTTAATTTCTTTCCCATGTCTTACGAATTTATGTACATATACAGTTGCTGTTCTTTGTACCTTACACGTTTTTCTTTGCTTTTGCTTGCTTAAAACCGTATATTTTAGATTGAGGGAACATCAAATCACATTTCGCCATTTGTAGATTTAATTCACTGTACTTACCTTTAACTTCATTTTTCAATATTTATTTATATGAATGTTTGGATTTCGACAAACGACAAATTTCAATGTAAAAATTCTATTGAATTTAACAAAATCTATTTTCCTACCCTCAATGTACTTTAACTTATTTTTCCAACACTTCGTTACTTTTATGTACTGTTAGTTATTCTTTAATATTTTTCTTTTTCTAGTGTACCTTTACTTATACTTTCAATATTTAATGTTTTTTATGCACTTTTACTTACTTTTTTAAATTTTGATTGCATCTATTGGCATCACATTTAATTCCTTCTCGAACTTACACTGTATTTACTTGTCGAAAAAAAGATTTTTTGATTCTACCGCGACGAGTCGTTTTCTCATTCTCCAAAGAAGACTAACCGTCTCAATCTCTGACACCAGTATTTTTTCTCGTTATCGTAACGCAAAATATCCCATTTGCATAACCAAAACTCACCGTTATGCTATACAGACGGACTTTGGACTTCTCTTTTCATAAATCACTCTTTAAATTGCGCTATTATGCGAGCAGAGAATTGTGAAAAGAAATGCTGATTAACAGAACTCTGTTATTTTATGGGACACTATTCTCTTGTAGTCGACCGACCAAAAACGCCGACACATATATACGCGGACGTTACAAAGTCCATAGGATTGCATGCTCTGAAACTAGGTTTTCGAATATCACAAAGTGACATTCGCAAAGCCTGTGTTTAACCGACAACGACCACTAAGACACTTTTGGTTGCAAATTTTTGGCGAGTCATTCTGCTTTCAATGGATTATCAAAAGAGGCTCACGACCGAGGTTGCTAAAATCGAAGAAAGCAATTCTCAGCTTTTCATATTGCGTACGATTCCAGGCTAACTTACGACGACAAAGTAAGCTTAGTAAATATGCAAACTGTTAGTACGACCATAAATTACGCACCATTGTTTGGAAAAATAAACGCAAAATATGACAGTAGGATAACGTTAAACATATAGCACATTCCACATTTCAGTTATGCTGAAGATGTGTTAAGTTTTTGCGAATGTATATAACACTAAGGATGTCTTAAAGTAAATCCACTTTTTTGCAGACGGAACAATTCAGAATTATTTTCCAATTCGAGTTAGACATGTTTGTCTCTCTGTATATTTATTATTAGCATTAGAACGAGTACTGGAAAGGGGGCAAAGAATGTTCAAGCTTTTACTTTATGTTACAGAAATCTTTTTCTGAATGCCCCTAGATTTTATGGATAGCCACATAAGAGTGACTGGGTTAATACTTATTTCCGATTTCTCAGCTCACTTAAATGAAACGTTATTTAGGATACTTTTTTAGTGTGTCGATGTCGATACAACTTCTCTGAAAATTATTATCATTTATATCGCTTTCTTCGAGCAACGAGGAAATAGTTTAAAGCGAAACAAACATTTCTGAAATTCATATACCACACAAAAAGTGCAGACTTTTGCATACACCGTTATCAAGTCTTTGCAAAGCTTTGCGTTCTTCATCTTTTTCCGTACCCGATCGATCACACAAGTCTAAATTTTGCGCAACTAATAAAGACCGCTATCTTGCGCTACTAATTTAACTTTATGTTTGATAAACGTAATTTACTTCCTGGAGTAGTAGGTGGGAATGGGTTTAAAATTCATTTTTACAAGAAGCTATTGCTGCGGCGCAGTAGGATTATAACATAAAAAAATTGAAATGCATTAAGCAAATAACATTCGCACTAAGTTTAGTAAGTTTCTTTGTATGTCTGCGATTTTAGTCAAAACATATTAAAATTCGATTAGATTTCAGATTAGTTTTGAATTCACCATCAACGTTCTGACCAAAATGAACCTTTCCGTAATTTTAAGTTCGGAACAGGTAAAGCAAAAAGCAATGCAACTATCGTTTACGTTATTTAGTCGCCTTTTTCTATTACAGAAAGGAGACGGCCATTGTCATCCATTTCCAAATGTAAAATTTGATTATTACACCCCGTAGTCTCATATGGGTGAGAGGCTTACGATAAATAAAGCTGGAAATTTCAAAGCTTCTTTTTTAAAACTAACTCGGCCTTTACTTTCCAAAAATAGCGTAAAATTGTGGATTCTACGGCCAATTTCTAAACACATCTATGTTTTTCTCAAAACTTGTTATTATTGGTAACAATTTATCATTTTGCGTGGATCGTGTGCCGTATATTAAACGAACCGAAAACATACAATTTATTTGCACGGATATAATTGCTTAGTACTTACATTAAAATTGCATGTTTACCTATCCAGGTTTTCGGTAACAAACACAATTGAAACACAATTGAACTACGGTTTACATATCATGCAATCAAATAAAAAATACATAACACGGATGTAAATAAATTGCAAAAAATAAAGCACAAAATTCGGTGGCTACGTTGTATTGTCAATAGGAATTGTAGCCATAACACATGTGTAATATATTTTTGATGGTAATATTCAAAGTTCGCCATAAAGCGAATTTAATTAATTTATTTATCTAATTATATGGAAATGAAATTCAAGAAAGATACAGCCAAACTCAATAAGACGATGGTTAAGGTTACGCTTAAAGCGTTTCATAAAAGTTTCATAAATACATCGAAGACCCCTGAAAAACAAAACAAAAATAGATACACAAATAAATAAAAGGAGGAAAGAGAGAGAAGAAATACAAGCAAGGATAATTATAGCCGACGTAGCTCTAAAAATATGCAAAGGATGGGCAACCGATCACAGTAAATGTTTTAAATTTATTATCGAGTCATATGATTCAATAAAACATCAACGTTTCGTAAAGCAACAAACGCATCGTTGAAAAAGCCGCTAATTGCTCTAAATAATTAAGAATTGAACTTAGTTTGTCTCTGGGCAGGTTTATTATTTGGATCTGAAGTCCGAGACATGTTCATTTTTTCACCAATAAACAAATTGGGTCTAACTGTGAGCAAAAATTGAAACTTTTAAAATTTTTACTTTCAAAAATTGCTCTATTTAGTACTCGCCCTAGACATATTTTTTGTTTCTAAATTTAAAGTCAAACATTGCAAAAAAGATCGTAAGAATCTATGGATGCTTAAAAATTTTAGCAAACAGCGGACATCAGTTCAGAAATCCGAGCCAGCCAACAGTTCATTTATGTGTTTATATCCGATTGTCTCTTTTCCCCCCTATGAAAATAGATTGCTCCTGTTGTTCTGACCGTCTCTTGAGAAACGTAGATTTGTTCTTGGCGTTTCCTTTGAAACCAAAGTAATAAATGGTGCTATTGACTCGCCGTCATTACTTGGAGATATTAGTTTTAATGTCCCTAACCGCTTCTCTAGGCACTTTATCTTGGTTAAACTTAGTCAATGTAAATATAATTATGAGCTGTTTAACCCACTCAGAGTTGTTTGCAATAATCTAAATGACGTCTACCAGTTATTCTCACTATCGGACTCTTTAAAGTCCATTAAAGTCACATTGCTTAATACACGTGATTTACCTATGTCGTACTTAAACTAGCTTTTAACTTTAAAAGTCATTACGATTCGAAAATTAATTGTTGTTAACTATTATCGGTTGCCAAGCTTATGCATGTCTGCGATGGCTTAGGGGTTCATTTGCAATTCGGTCCTGTACTCGTTGTGGGTGTGGCTCTATGCTAGTTGGGTACATGCTTTTTTCGTTTTTCCTTTTTGTTTGTTTTATTATACATATACTAAGTTTTGATATTAATTAATTTAAGATTTACTTTAAGAGTCAACTGAACTCGACTGTCATTTGTTTTAGTCGAGTTTCATGTGTAAGTGGAATAAAGAAATAAATAAATTAATAAATAAATAAAATAAAAAAGGGGGCAGTGCTAAGTGCTGATTAGTCTGGTATACCTCTTCTTTTCGATGATTGATGCAAATCCTTATAGAGATAAATTAAAAAATGCAAAACCCATCTCGAAAAATGCATAAAACTTCGCAAGCTCCCTAAAGGAAATCTCACTGCTGATGCTGGGGTCTTTTAACCAATATTGAAATTACCCATGGAAAAGATAATGTAAGCTATATGTTATTATTTACCGTTGCTCAGCATACATTCAACAAGATAACCTTTCCATTTAACAAACCTCGGATAGTCTGTTTTCAAGGATAAATGCTCTTAAACGTTGTAGTAAATAGGACGTTAATTGAACGAAAGAGAGCCAAGATTGGTCTGTTGAAAAAGAGACATTTTTAAAATAATCGAAAACAGTAACAAAAACTAAACAAATGAATCAACATTTTTGACATTCAATGCACACAATAATGCCTTGCATACAGTTCTCAAAATAAAAATAGTTTCTATTTCTATACCCAAACAACATCAATTAATTTTGGAAACATAATGTGATTTTATGATTAAAAGTTGACAGTCGACTTGTGTTCTGAGTAGTGCGTGTTTTGTTTTCGTCTGCGATTTTTTAATTGTTTAGGTGTTTTTGTGTATTTAGCTCGTGTCATTTCAGTGTTTTTTGCTAAAGCTGATTATCGCGGATACCGTACGTGTTTCCTCTAATTATAATGTTAAAAAAAAAATAAAAAAAAAACAAAACAAAAATAAGTATTGAACACATTTGACATTATCCTCATTAGTTCCCAAACCTTTTCAAGCGTGTGGTTATTTCACAAATAACTAAATAATAGACACCCATCAGGCATAACGGGCCCGAGGCCGCCAGATAAAAACTCGAATAGATTTCATCTATTAGCTGACACATCTCACACAATCACTCCTATTGACAAAAAATATATCGTTGTTTCTTCAACTTATGCTAGCGTAACAATTTCACCAATCAGCCCTTTTGCTATAAAAAAAGCCCTAGATAGCATTGCAACATACATAGACTCTATCTCGATTCTACGCGATGGGAATTTACATGCTAAACTGCATGAAAAACTGGACTCAGTTAGAGGGTAATTTATGTCCCCTGCTTAAAGCATGTACTGGAGGATGAAATTGTTCGCGAAATGGACAATCAAGGAGTGACTGAAGTCTATAAATTCACCAAACTAAATGACAACGGAAAAACTCGCTCTCCTACTGGAAGGATTATTTTGACCTTTGACGGCTATCGGTTACCGCGAACAGTTGATGTGGCGTGGTATGTAAAGTGAAACTCTACATTCCAAATCCCATGAGGTGCAAAAACTGGGTCATACGGCAAAAATGTGAACCAGTGCTCCATCTTGCGCTAGCTGTGGTCTTCCTCTACATGGTGAAAGCTGTACGCGTAGTTTTTGCATAAATTGCATTGATCAACACTCGGCGTTAGACGTTTATACAAATGCGTGAAATTCTAAAGATTAAAAGAGCAAATTACTGTAGCAAATGCCGGGAAATAAATCCATCTGGAACCCAAAAAATTAGCAAAAGTAATACCTACGCTGCTGTTGCCTCGCAAACCGAGCCTAATAAGCCTTTAACTCCAACTCCTTCCAATGAAAAACCCTTATTGCGAAACCAGTTCCATCACCAGTCAAAGATAATATTGAAAAAATCAAAACAACAGCAAATATTGAAAAAATTAAAACAACAACACGTATCCTAAAATCTAATAAACTAAATTCCCCAGAATCACAGGCTCTCAACTCTAGTCAACAAATTACAAGTTGTAACGAATCCAATCTTTCATCCCTTAATCAACCTTGCATTTCAAATTATTCACGTGTGCCCACTCGTTGCACTTCAAATGTACGCAACCATCTAAGTACAGATTATTCTGCTGGTAAGAACAAATTATTCTCGCAAAATTCCTATAGCAAGTTTTTAAAATTCTACAATGGAATATTAAAGGACTTAATAATAATTTTGATGAACTCCGTTCACTCATAAATGATTTTAATCCAACCTTCATATCCCTTCAAGAGATCCATTGTAGAAGTTCTTTCAATCCTATTCCACCCAAATAATGTACTGGATGCTTCACGAACGCTGATTAAATTTCATATTCCAAACAATGAGTTGGTGTTTTTATAAAATCAAGTATACCTCACAAACGCATAAATTTTAACTCAAACATACAAGCCGTAGCGATACAAATAATCTTAAACATAAAATTTACAGTGCTTTCGCTATATCTCCCACCTTCGCAATCGTTATCGAGTTCTTGCTGAGAAGAACTCTATAATTTATTCTCCGTAATTTCCTCCCCATTAATTATATGCGGCGAATTTAATAGCTGGAACACCTTCTGGGGCTCAACAGTGGTACTGTTTTAGAAAAGGCCTTCATTCAAAGCTTTCCCTCACTTCTTCCTTTGGCTTCCTGGTATATTTCTGATGATGTACATAATAGTGATCACTTTCCAATCACAATTAATCTTAAGTTTTCAAAGTTCTCCGTTACTCCATCAAAACAGGACAAATTCGTCCTAGGTAAAGCGGATTGGATCAATTACTCCAAACAGGCCGAGTCATCAAAGCCTTTTAATGGGAACTGCAACCACTCTCTTAAATGGGAAAAGTTATTAAAAAGTGATTAAATTGTATTTTTCTCATTTCTTTGAGGTTTTATGCTTATTTATCATAATGCAAACGAGACAGAATGCTTAAAACTATTTTGTACTTCTCAAACGACCTTACATTTTATTTTTTATTATCTTGCTAAAAATGGATTAGCTCTAAAATGAATATGGTAGAAACCGCGACCTGATGCGTCAATTTGTTCTTAACAATACGAGCGATATGGGTATCAAATGAAAGAACTTGCAGAATAGAATGCGGAAAGCATAGTGGTGAGTATGCGAGATTCAGCCCTCGCTGAAAAAAACTTTCTTACTTGTTTGCTTTTAATTTTTTTTGCTCATCAGGTATGCGCTCAATCTACCAACTTTTCATACATGTCTCAGTTGTCTGCACTAGTAATTGCGGTTGTTGTAGGAATAAATATTTGTTCGTTTGTTCGTTAATGTGGAAAAAACAAAAAAAAAAAATTACTTAGGTTGGTCCAAAGCCACTCGTATCAGTGGGACGTCTTAGATATTAATATATACGAAGTTCAAATTTTTCTAAACGCCCAAGGTTTAATATAAAGTCATACAGAAGTGAAAATTGTCGCTTGTTTTTATGTAAGCGCATACTAATCGTCAAAGCCCTCATATTGGAGAGGTCCAAACCGTGACATGAAGTGGTTCAAATTTGAATACTTAATTTCCTTGTTAAACATTCCGTTATTCTTCATCTCTACTTGCGTCATAAAAAAAGAAAAAATTAGGCATTCTCGTTATATAAAGCATTAGTTTTCGGCGCAATTCTTATGTTTAGTTGAGTCTAAAAAGCATACCTATAATCTCTAAATTTGTTATGGTTAATTTTTATTTCAATTTGCTATTACGGATCAATTTTTAGGGTAACGTATTACAAACTAGACGTCTTTGCTGTATGTAGGCTCACTATTTAGTTATACCTTGATAAGGAATTAGATTTAGATCTATCAGATTGCCGAGGAATGTGGAAATTGTAAATGGCTTTTCGTGTAACGAAATTTTCAAAATAAATCGTTGTATGGGCAACTTGATCAAAACACGTCAATGTACCAAATTTCATTAGTATCCAACTAACTTAAAGAATAAATATCCAGAATTATTAAATTAACACGCACGAAAGTTAAAGTCGCACAACGCCGCCTCTTAGATATCCTACACTACTTCGCTTAATATACTTATTCACCCGCTTTGATAATTACACATCAAAAAGTAGACGTTATTTTCATGCAAAGGCATACTTTTCATGATAGCCCACGTATTGGAAGAATTCTTATATGCGATGGTATCCAAAAAATAGACCCACATTGTCCAAATTTGGTAAATTTGATCTCTATGTCAATTTACCATTATGAACTAATTTTCAACATGAAATATGAAAAATTATACCTTTTTGCTGTATAAAGATTCAGTTTTCGTAGGAACGGTTACATGAGGCAAGATTCAAGCCAAAATAAATTTTTAATACCAATTTACAATATCCAAGTACTATTATGGAGTGAGGAAAGTTACATGTGGAGTGGCCGAAGAAGTGAACCGTCAGTGAACCATTGTCAGTGGCGTTTCTGCCTGGGTCAAGGGACTTCATCAAAATATCTCAACAACTGCACCTTGCAGCTTGAACACAAATTTATATGGAAGGACATCAGACGAACAGACACATAAACAGATAGTCGGATCCATTGATTCAGAAAATTATTTTGAATTGACAGGTATAATAAAAGTGGAGCCTATCTTAAGCCCTTCTGCGCCTTAGATATGTGCGCACAATTTCATATACCATGTACCTCAAGTGGTGAAAGATATATAAATTATCAATCGAAGGAAATTTATTATATCGCCTGTGAAATAAACGCCAGTGCTGGTAATGATGTAACTCACTGATGTAACACACTGTGCTGATGTAACACTCTACTATGGTAGATCTGTGAGATTAGATCTTAAAATTCCATTCTCGAACTTCTGGCTTTCGCCGTTTTATTCACAAAGGGCTTCAGCTTTCGCTAATTACTCTAGTGCAACGATAAGTGATGATCAGGCCTTTTCGAAATAGTTGCATGTCATGTGTAATACAACTACAAAACTTCAAGGAACGTACGCAAACAGCAGCTTTTGAAGCGACTTGTTAACGCTCGTAGAACAACTTTTGATGAACCTCGGTTAGTGACCGGCAAATATCAATCAGAACGCGGCGTTGTTGGAAAATATTGTATTTTTATTCTGTACTTAATAAAACTGTAGAAGCGTTTGGTGTTTTTAATGTAATGAAACTTAATATTATTTAGGTAACTGCGCTTCCAAACTAGACATAGTACAATCCGATCTCTTTTGTATACTCAAGACTGACGTAATCGCTACATTCGTAATTTGATTTTCTTCGGATTTTCGGTATCAAATTCTCTACGAAAGAAGACCAAACTTCCGTATGTCTGGCCGTATCGCTTCTTATAAACTATTTGACTAATTACGATAGAAAACTGTTGCTTAGTACGCATATCCTTACTTGGACATAGACATCATTCGCAAAATGCTCAATCAGATTGCAACTCAAACCGAAGCACAATAGCAAGTCCATCTAAAATTAGAATGCAGAAATTAACTTTTTGATGAGAACACAAAACACTCAAATTAAGCAAAACAATTTTTTCCCATTTTTTTTAATGTCAATTATTTTATTTTCTTAAGGGTTCCTCCAAAAGTTACTTTCATATACAATTTGACATATGGCGCTATCCTTTAACAATGGACTACATCTTTTAGCTTATATCAGTTAATTAATGTTTATGTTTACATCTTTATCTTTATGATAATACATAACTTCTTCAGGGTTTATTTAAACTTAAAAATTTTTAATAAACATTTCTGCTTCATGCATGGTAACCCACTGATTGCATAAATGCCTTCTAAGAAAGAAGCTCACAACAAACAAATGTTGTCTATGTGTACGACTAAATATTCCAAGAAATTGGGGAACTTGTTTGTAATGTACTTGTAATGTAAAAAAAAATAAAATTCATTGCTTTTCTCATTATCTTCTAAATAAACCTAACATGTGACGATCCTGACCGACTCTTTCACACTCATCACCGTCACCTTAAAAAATACCAAAAAAGTAAAAGAACTAAGTATTCATGCTTTCCAATAATGAGAAAGCGCAACTGATATTTTCTAGTTTTAAAATTAAAGTTTTTATCGCATAGGTAAGTGGGCGTTGGAGGCGTATCCTTAGATAAGTTTAAGCCAAATTCTTTTGCAAATTTTTAGGCGATGTCTTCCTTTTCGCGAACGGGGGAATTTTTATCACAAATACTACGCAGTTGCGCTGACAGACAGATGAGCGAACAGACGAACAGGCGCATTCTAGATTTGAAAGTGGCCAAAAATTTATATGATTTATGGAGTTTTAGACTCTTCTTTCTGCGCCTTATAAAGGTATTGAAAAAAAATTTTGCTATTGAAAAATTAGGATATTATTTATATGATTTGAATGATATTATGATTATGATTTGAAAAATTATGACATTGGGTATCCGTGGTCAGTTTTTTCCATTTTTGTACATCTCTCGTCGGACATGCGTCCAAATTTTTGTACATTTGGCTGCCATAGCTTATAAGTAATGAACAAAAAACCAATTTTTCATTCCTTTCGAAAAACAGAGGTGTTCTGCGAGTGATGCTGTGGGCGCGTCCTTCGAGCGATTTGGTCCATTTTCGATACCAACGTACATGCGGGAAGTTTTGATGTTTCGGCCAATTGAAGTTGAAGGCTTCATTTTTGAGGCCAGGAGATTGTTTACAACATATGTATGGATGAACAGACGGCCAGGCTAATCAAGAATATATATAGTTTGTGGGGTCTCTGATGCTTCCTTCTAGACGTTGCCAAAGAATAGACAAAATGAATATACTCTTCATCCTTCAGCGATAAGCATAAAAAAAAAAAAAAGGATTTAATGGAAAAATCCTCTTTCCACCCAGCAAAGAAAAACATACTTTGTTTACATAACTTACTCATGCATACGTATGCATGTGTTAGCATGTCACTTAAGAATTAAGATTATTTTAACCATATATATATTCACAAACATGTTTAAACATATATAAATGTCTGCAAAGTTTTTAATTGAAAAGTGCATACTTTCCGGGATTTTTAGCTTTTGAGTTTTGCTTTTGTGTTTTCTTACTTTCTAAATCCAAGACACAAGTCACTCGATGAACATGGTATTATATTAATACCGCAACAACTGCATTAGAAAAACTTTTTAGTTTTGTGGCTTGTCTATCCCCTGTATTCTTCCTTTCTATGCCCGTTATATAAGCTTTGTTCACATAAGATTCTAAGTCGGTTTAACTGTTCGTCCTTCCATTCGTCACTTATTCATCGCCGGCTTTCGGAATGCCTACGATTCTTAAAAGTTGATATACTCAGTTCTAACAAAAAGAAATAGCAAGTGCGATATAAAATTGTACAAAGTTATTACGAAAACAGAAACTTACTTGATGTTAGTATAGATTTCTTCACTTAAAAAAAGTTTCCAAGCAAACATATACAAGGCGGTTGCTGTTGGTTTTGTTTATCTTAGAGAAACGTTTTTTGATTACAAACAATAGACGCATGTGCGATGTAAATAGGTATGCATGTGTATGTACATAAGTTTCTCTTTCTATTTATATAACATTATTCAACAAAGAAGCTGATTTCGTAATAAGAATTTCCCATTTTACTACCCATTACCGAAGGATGCGGGGTATATTCATTTTGCCAAAACGTTTGCAACGGCCAGAAGGTAGCATCAGAGACCAGACAAAGTATATATATTCTTGATCAGCATCAAATTCTAAATCGACTTAGGCATTTAGGCCCGTCTGTCCGTCCGTGTAATGCCTGTTGTAAACGTAATCCTGGCCGCAAAAATGAAGTTATCCATTTAAAATGTGGCAAAACATTAGAAGCTCTTGCACGCAAGTTGCTATTGCATATGATCCAAATCTGTCGGAGGACACGTTCATAGTTTCACGTAAAGAAAGAAATATTTGAAAAATAGGTTTTTTGCTCATTACTCATAAACCACACCAAATAAACGTACAAAAATTTGAACACATATATATATGGGCGATGGTGTAGCATCTGTTCACAAAAATAGGAAAATTGACCATGCCTACGCAGTATTACAGTGCATCAAAATTTGTTTTTTCAATGTCTTTATAAATCGCAGAAACCAGCTTCAAGAACCCCATAGTGTATATAAATTCTTGGCAGGTTTCAAATTTGGAATACACCTAAACATGTCCGCGTACTCGTCTGTCCATCTGTATGCTTGCGCAACTTTATAGTATTTGTAGCAAACATTCTCCCGTTATCGAAAATGAAGATATTGCCTACAAATTTGCAAAAGAATTTGGAACTGGCCTAAAGTTTTCCCAAGACGCGCCTACAACTCCCACATGGTTATAGGACAAACCTTTTATTTTAAAAAATAGAAAAAATCAACTGCGCCCACTCCATGTCATAGAGCATGAAAATCCTCTTCGTTTAATTCTTTGGGCTCTTTTAGGATAAAGGTTGATGGATATAAAAGATTCTGTCCCGAATTTAACTTTCTTACTTGTTTTTATTATTTAATATAATATCAATTAACTTTTGGAAACAATTTTGCCCTAATTTTCTGGTTTATTAAGCAATAAGCGTCCATTAAATCTAAGATATTACGCAACCAGAGTCCCCCTCTTGAATTTTTCAAAAAAAAATATTTCTAGTTACAACTTAGGGCAAAGACATTTTTTTATATATTGCTTATAGCCTTCATTTTTTGCACCTTGAAAGCGTTCCAATGTCGTGTGAACGTGAAGGATATTTATAGTAATAGGTAAAGAAAAGTTGCTAGCGAATATCTAAAATTGATGAAGAAAAGCTGCTTTAATGAGAACATCTAGCATTTAAGCGGTTCATTCGATAAGACTATTGCTCCTTTCACAGTAAAGCAAAGTAAATAAGTTACATTACAAAGTATTACCACGAACTGTAAATGCGTAAGACAGAATAGTTCAACGACAAACAGAAATGACTTATTCCTATTATCTTAGATTTTGTTCATATTCATTTATTTATTATTTATTCAATGCCAACAATTCATAATAGCAACTAATAATCACGAATTATATACGCAAACCATCTTTTCCAAAATAATTTACAATGTGGAGCACTATATTGGAAAGGAGTTTAATTCAAACTTCTTCCTTCTTCAGTTTTAGAAGTGACGACGGCATCGTCTCATTGTATACAGAAAGTTTAGAACAGTCATCAAAAGGTGAACATGCATTTCAAAATGCACCCAACTCTTATTCAACTCTTATTTCACGCGATAGATGAGTTCCATAGAAATCCGTGCAAAAAAAATCGCGTCAAAAAATAAAAGGATATGTTCCACACCTTAAAAAAATCGTGTAAGATGAAAGGACCCTAAATATGTTCCCAAAAAACCGTGCAAAAAAGTATTAATGAAATCCATAATTAATTACAATCCACAATTTAATTACAAAAATGAATTAAAATTAGTTTACAGAGAAAATTCCGTCCATAAGTACATACAACATATACAAATTGAAACTGAAATCAGGAATAAAAACCATTTACATAACTACTCATCGGTACTTGATAACACGCGTACGCGTTTTTTTGCGGACTGGATCAAAAATGCTATCATCAGTACATATATATTATACATGTCCAGCACAACTGTCGGATTTAATTCCAATGAAGAATTTTCTCCGTTATTAGTGGTCACTGTTAGTTTTTTTGTTCTAACAAAATCTGTAAGTGGCAGTTTTTTTTTTTGTTTCTCAAGTTGCTTACGTAGTTCTTGTTGTCTAAGTTTCGGTAAAACACTGTTAAATTGAAAATATAAAAAAATTTTTTTTTTTTTGATTCGTGCTAGAACAAAAAATTCGTGCAAAAAAATTTATGTTCCAACCGAATTAAACCAGCACCTTCACCTTCGGCTGTTGCATAAGTTTCTACAAGGCACTGTCAAAATTAGAATTTAAAAAAAAAATCGGTTTGGCATTTGTGTTTGAGCAGAGAATTCGTGTAAACAAATGTATTGGTGAACAATGTTGTTTCGATATCATGTAAGAAAAGAGCGTGTAAAAAAATAGTTGACAGGAGTTTGAGACAGCTTTATAAACCAGTAGTTACGGGTTAATCTTGTCGGAATACGAATATTTATCTCGTTCAATAAAAATGGCGATTAACACGCACCAGATAATAACTTTATAATGAACAAGACGGTCAACCAACCATATCTACTGTAATACGTTGACAGATGTGTAAGCTTAAGACGATTGTCATAAGTTGCTAACGGAACTGGCGGATGTTATCCCAAGCAATGCAAAGCGAATTTTAAACAAGCTTTTTGCAGCAAGTCGATCTGATCCACGTAATAGCTGTAGTTCGGGGACTATGCCACAATGGAATTCTTCAAAGTACGTTTAACAAGCGCTGTAAACAATCTTTTAGCAATAGGAAGGTTTTTAAATTGAAACGACCAACCCTTAAACCAGCAGAACTTTCGCTTTATTAAGAATCGAGTATAACCCCCCAAATCAGTCAAGCTCGAAAAACAATCCCAAACATGGTTATCTATAAAGTAGTTACCCCCCCACAAAATTGTTTGCATTTTTTCAAGTTAAGCGACATATTGTTATCTTTACACCGAATATAAGACTCAGTTGAACCCTGAAGTAAATACTTAGCATCCTGCAAGGTATTAAAAGAGTAAAATAACATGACATTATCAGCAAACACAAGCACTTTTGAAGATTGTAAACAGGATGGTAGGTCTGCCCTGCGGAACATCAAATATGACTTGTACAGACCGAGATATGTTAGAATTAAACAACACGTTGAGTACAACCACTTAGACACGTCTTAAACCACGCAATCAAATTACAAGGGAAACCAATTCAATACAAGTATATTGTATACAACTATATAAAAGTAGTTTATGCTCATCCCTATCAAACGCTTTAGAAAATTCCGTGTAAACATCTCCGAGAATCCATTATAAATATTACAAATCAGTTCCAGCGGGTTAGTCACCGCAGACCTGCGTTTAATAAAACCATTTTAGGAAGATAATAAAATATACACTGGCTATGGTCGATGTCTGTTCGCTAAAATATGCTTAAATACTTTGGGAAGAGCGCCCTGTTTAGCGATCCATCTATATTTCTCAATATTATTTCTGGCACCATTGTGTGAAGGGTAACCAACTTTCCTAAGACAAAAATTAAATAAGATTTTTAAAGGAATATATATTAGCAAAAGACTTCAAGATGCAACACGGCACATAGTACGGACCAAGCCAATCCAAAATTTTTAAAGGAGATAGAACATTAGAAGCTTTTAGAATAACAGAGGTAATATTAGGAATAATATCAAACGGTTCAAGGTAATATGGATAACAATCTTTTGAGTTGCTCTTAGAAGCATAAGATTGTTCGAAGAAATTAGTAAATATATCGCAAACGTCAAAGAGATGAGAAGATGCACTATTATTAAAAATCATGAGCGTAGAAAACCCAGACACTTTACGCTTTGAATTAACAAATTTGCAGAAGCACCTTCCGGTCGAATGTAACGAATGTCGTGTTTTGAGTTAAGCATTACAACAACATTTGCTCAAAGTATTAAGGTTGTTTTTTACGGTAGAGTAATTGGGAAAGTTAACAAAGAAATAAACCATTTTTTATATTTTTCGAAAAGTCTGTTCCTTTTATTGCGAACTACTCTTAACTCATTGGAGAACTAAACAGGAAAGCACAGGTTAGCGGGAAAGCACTTACATATAGCGGATACAAGCAGTTTGTCGCAAAACCCATTGTATGCCTACAATTTATATATATTGCGCTATTTGCTTTTCGCGGATGTGTAAAAGAAGAAGCAATTAATAACGTGTCGTCCTTGACTATGCTGTGATTTGTTCATATCAAAATATTCTTTTGTGCATCGTACGGTGGTACACATGACCTACGAAACTTCCGATGAATCGTAACCAATTAAAAAAAACGAACTCCTGGTGGTAATCCAAGACGCAAACACGGAATGACATCAAAAGAAATGAGTTTTGTAAAACAAACCTCGATGTGTTGTAAGGAAATGGTTTGCTCCCTGTTTGCGAGAGAGCTTCTTCGTTTTACTTTCAGTTACAAAAACACCTTATGTCCCTGCATATATCTAGTTTTTTATTTCTTTACTGATAAACTTACGTTTCATTTATTTACATATGTTATATACATATATATGTGCATATATTTGCTATATCTATCCATCTATATACATATATACATATACCTCTTTTAACATATACTGCTTCTTTATGTCTTATGTGTACCTGAATGCATTTCTTTAACATACTTCGCTTTGTTATTTCATTTGTTTATATGCATATCTCTGCAAACATGCATTATTTTTTTAATTCTTGGTCGCCATACATACTTAGGTTTTGATCTTGTTTTTGTTTCACAAGGTAGACGCTCACCTTAAAAATTTGTACAAAAAAGTCGTGCAAAAAATATATGTAACTTGTGTTAAATTTGGGGATATGCTCCACAAATTTAAAAAATCGTGTAAGATGAAAAAAGTCCAATAATAATCAAATCCATATTACATTTTATAAAGCAAAAAAAACTCGTGTTTTTTACAAAAATGAATTAAAATTAGTGTACAGTGAAAATTGCGTTCATAAGTGCGACATGCAAAAATAAAAATCAACTTTCCAACTTTAAGTAATTAAGCGACACTCATTGCGCACGATTCGATAGATAGTTAGTATCAGAAAATCCAAGCGTTCCCAGTTTGGGAAGTAAAGGACTCGAAAAATCGGTTTAAATAATATTCGTTTGCTTACGTTCAGCAAAACCTTCAAATATTTTTCCAAGCTTATCTAAGAGATTTGTAAAGAGTGATCTAGTAACAAACGCTCGAAGAGCTTAGGCAGAACAACAAGTTTCGCTATCCCTATGTAGTTACTAATATCATCCTTCGGGCCCATTTTGTAGGGAATGATGAAATCAGACTTCCATATGAAAAGCAAGTACCCTCTCACAAGACATTTATTGAATGCATTCGTCCACGTCAGCCGTGCGTGCGCAAGTAATACAAGCGGGTAGCCCGTCCGGGCTCGGATAGACAGAATGTTTTAGAGTCGGTAATGAGTCGAGTAAATCTGTCTTCGTAAATTTTAAGAGCGGGAATACATTAAACGAATCAATCGGATATGATTAGTTTATCTGAGGTAAGCAATTGCAAGAGTATTGTTTCTCAAGAAGCTAGTAGTCTCCACCATATTAGACGATTGCAAGCCTTCACATCGCATCCCCGAAGAAAAGCCTCTATTTTTCCATTTCGACTCAATAAATCCAAAAAATTTGCAAATAATTTCTGTAACATATATTTTTCAGAGAACTATAGTTACCACGACTATTAGAATAGCGGATGTAGTCAATGATATCACCGCTACGCTTAAATTTTTTAAAGGCCTACTTTTTTATTACGAATCCTAATCAAAAAATATTGAACCAAGCTGAGCAATTGCGTGGAAGAGAATTGGGCTTAATAGGAACGGGCGCGGCTATGGTGTCAGAAAGCGTATTGTAGATCACTGACAACGAATAATTGACAGTGTTGTAATCAAGGTCCTAGGCCATCCCCGAGAGTAGTTTATTAATCGTAAGCCTATGGTAATTTATTTTCCTAAAATTAGGAAAATTATTGTCATTATTATTATAATTTATTTAGACCAAAGAAATAACTACCATATCTAAAAGTACGATGAACACTCCCAACTAAGCTAGCTTGGCTCTTCTTCTCTTTCTTTAAGCTAAAACAGATGATTAATTTAGCAGCTTAAATAAAGTCAAATATTTTCTTGCTTTTAAGTTCTCCAGGTATCATCAAGATGTGCAAGGGCTTAGATGCTCCGAAAATTAATCTTCGAATATTAGAAAAGTTTCGGCATTTTGCAAGTATATGTTGTCCAAAAACGCACATCGCGAGACTAGCATTCAAAGTAATGCTTTAAAAGCTATGCTCACTATTTCTAATATTAAACCAATTATTGAATAAGAGGACTAAAGTAGGATGGTGATTGTCCTCTGGACATATGAACAGTTCTATCCACTTTGATGAATGTTATTAGAAAGATCTCATTGACATTATGGATATCGTTTACCTTATAATGAATAAATTCAAAAATTACATCAAAAGGCCCGGTAAATAAACCGAGATACGAAATTGGCGTAAAATAGCCTAAGTTATCTCCTATTTCCCAACAGACAAAGGGCAAGTTAGAACAACCAACTTGTCATTGCTTTTCAGTTTCGAATTAATATCCCTGCGCGAACGCTCAAGGTAAATAGAAACATTCGATGAAAGCGGATTATGAGACAAAATAATAAACAGACAAAACGATTCAAACTTTATACCACATGTAATCAGTTAGTGCGTTGCACATAATCCGTTCTACTACTGTGCCGCACTTCGTATTGCATGGCTATGATATAGTCTTTAAAAGTTTCTTTGGCCCCTTGGGTTCGACTACGATTTTCTAATCTCTCTAAGTACCGAGGCGAGAGAAAAAATTTTAAGAGGTCTGTGTTAAAGCCTTCCCAAGACTTCCATTTCTTGTTGTTGTTTCGATGCCACGTTGGAGATTTGTCTCTCAATACGTCGGGCACTTAGCACTTATTTTTCAGTAAAACGGCTAATTTAAAAACTGAATTTCCAAACCGCCTTCGGCGATGTGTATTTTAAAACCCCCGAAATTAAATAAAGTGTATAACTTTCTTCCCGGTAGGTACTTTATTTCAATCAATGATTGTCTTCCCAAAAAATAGAATTCTGTTGCGGCCTGCCAACTGAAAATGATGTATAAGCTTTTTCCCTCCAATTTCACTTAGAGTGAACACAATAACTCTTTCTCTTTTATTTTTCTATGAATTTCTATGAAATTTTATTTTTAAATGCGATTATCTCTCCTAAAGCATCTCTCCTAAATATATCTTATGTATATATGATGGTAAGGAAAGATATCTTTTTTTACTGTATGGGAACATTACTTTTACATGTATAACGGTAAAGAACTGTATGTTGAATTCTGAATGTTGAATTTTTTTCTTTCGTTATATACGTTATGTTTATAAGTCGTAGCTCTTCTTCTTGTTATGTCTTTCTATGTAGCTTTAATATTAAAGTTGTACAGCGATTTTTCAATCAAATGTTTTCTCTTCTTGTTAAGAAAATTTTAAAATTGATAATTTTCTTCGGGAAAAATTCTCTCCGATTTTGTGAATCGAAGTCTCCGTGATTTCGAGAGAATGTAATTTAGAAATTTTGTCAATCAAATTACGGAAAATAGGTAGAGTTGTGCGTCTCTTCAACAGCAATTTCCATTTTAACAAGTAAGTTATATTCGAACCTCGCATACCTACCTCTATGCTTTTCGCATTCTACTCTCCATATTCATGTTAAAAATAACCCATTTTTAATCTCAGTAATAAGCAAAAACCAACAAATTTTTGTTAAGAAAAATAGAGTTGAGCTCAGTGTATGCTCCACTGAAGGCTTCTGCTCTCACCAGTTTGCGAAAACTTCCAATCTTTCTATCCAATTTTAATTCGATATCTTCATCTTTGGTACCAGGAGAATGCCATTAACAAACACTACACAGACACACAGACTGACAAACATGACCAAATCAAATTCAGAATTTCACGCTGATCAAGAACTTATATACTTAATAGAGGCTCTGAAGCTTGCTTTAGCGTGTTACATACATTATGCAAAAATACGAAATGAGTATACCCCCACCCTTCAGTGGTGGGTATAAAAAAAATTACCATAGAAATTTATAAATGTTTTCACCGTAGCAGCAATGCCTGGGTAAGAATCAGCTACGTGTCGAGAAGATTTCTCGTAACATTTAATTATTATTTATTTCACTGAAGCAGTATTGCAATTTTTAAAGTTTTCTTTTAAAAGTTTTCTTTTCCTCGACAATGATTCGCAATTAACGAAACAATCGGTGTCTAATAACATGTTTGTGTTTATGTATAGGTTTACTGCACCAGAAACGCCTGGACAAGAGTCTGCTCAATATTTTCACGGCGATGACTCGATTTAAGGACCAACCGGTATTTGGTAATCTATTAACTTGACAAGTAGAGCTGTTTGTCAGCGAACCATTTCTTCTCACTTTTCTCACATTTCGTTTTGGATACTTGTCTAGGAGTATACAACAAATTTTTTTTTTTTATAAATCTTCTTTTAGCCCTTCAGCAGAAATTTTTTTCAAAACTTTAGCGTGTTGTAGAAATGGATAGGCAGCTTTATGTAGGTGCGTTTCTACTAAAAGAAATTCACTTTTGATAACGCAGAAGTAGCTGCAATCTCTCCTTAAATATTTAACATGATTCTCTTACTGTACGCAGTGCAACGCGGTATCTTTCTCAATATTCGAGGAGCGGTGTAAAAGGCAAAAAGATGTTATGAGTTGACCTATTTCTCTGCGACTCGTCTGCGGCAAAATTGTTAGGTGCTGGATCGACAGCGATAAAACGGCCTCTGTAAAGGGATTTGCTCTTTGCGACAGCAAGATTTCTCTAAAAGGTTCTTTTAAAAAGAGGGGGTGTGCTAGACTTTTTAAATTGATGCGATTTTTAGAGCAAAACAAATTTAATACTGCGGCGACAAAAAAGACACAGTTTTCTTGATATGTCGAGTGGTCGTTTATTGAACAGCGGCAGAATTGTATCTAAAGCAGCGCTTTACCTAATTCGTCTGCACGTTTCTCTTATTTGCGGGGGACAAAATTTCTCTTACAGGCCGGAATACATTTTCCTTCCGAAACTGCAGAGTTTCTCTTTCGAAGCGAGAGAAATATTCCTTTAACGGCGTCAGCACCTGATAGCTATTCAAAATCTAAAAATTATCCTGATTCAGACCGCCAAGATGAGGAAATGTTTATAAATAGAATGAAGACATGGTTTTAATATTAAGCATGTATTCGTAAAGATTTGCACTGAGTGTCATGTGCTTGAAAGCTTACGGTAAGTGGAGTGTACATATATATAAGTATATATATATATAAAAATATATATATATATATATATATATATATATATATATAAATATATATATATATATATATATATATATATATATATATATATATATATATTTCGTTTCTATAGTAGATAATATAAGTGTCATAGCTACAATATATGTTTTATATGTGGATATATTAAATAAGTAAAATAGCTACATATATATATATGTACATATATATATATATTTATATATATCTGCTTTGTACGAGAAAACAAAAGCAGGTAGAAGATACATTCACAAATTGTATAATTCATGTAATAGCTATCTTGTGGACGGCAAAATGAGGTGTGATTGGTTTTGCATCACAAGATATGTGAGTAGTCCATATTGACTGAACCTTTCAGTAAAACCAAACTTTAATCACTACAAGTCTTCAGAGAGATGTACTCGACCGAATAGCTCGCAGTTACGGTGTCAAATCTGACCCTTGAAGGTATATTATAATAACCTTGACACGTGAGTTTTACGTCAAAAGATCTCCAATAAGAATAGTAAAAAAAATTTGCGTTACTTTTTGTCGAGCGAAAACACCCAATATTAATGTGACTCGCTATGGCTATAATCAGAAAATACAAATGTAGACCCATCCCTGTGAACTGTATTCTTTTAGTTACAAAAGTAATATTAAAAAAGATAACAAGGATGGCATTAAATATTAGACCATAAACGCAAAGCGACGTATACATGCAAAGTCCAATATTTCTTCGTTAGAGATAGACTAACTAATCACACTAGTCGGAACCATTTTTCAAGCGAATCTGCGGATGGTCTTGGCGAAATAAGGATAGCATCTTTTTGGAAAATATCTCTACCGCATCACAAGATGCGTCAGACTTTGTTCGAGATCGCTTCAGTTTTTTGTCTGTTGTGTGCCTCTACACTCAAATTTGTCAATTCCGTTTTCTATTTTCTGTGCGCCAAATTTCGACTTCATGTTCAATTCTTGACTCACTTTAGGAGAAACGGTTAGACAAAACTTTAATAATTCTTTTGTTTTTTTTTTTGCTTTATTATAAATACAATCTGTAAGACGAATGTCTTGAGATATATTTTATTCTACTTGGTGAAGAAAAGCTTTCCTAGTCAACAAAAACTCTTTACAAGTGTTTAGTAAATATGTGCAAGGCAAGGATGTTATTCATTCTCGGAGTTTTAAAATAATGATCAATTGTACAGCAACTATGCTTCATTTGGACAATGTGTTTAGAATTTATTCATTTTTATTTACACTATTTGTGAACGCAATTAAAAGTTTATTTTATTTATTAACATTGATACAAAGAACTCATTGCCCTTTCCATTATACTAGCATGTGTAGCATTACTTTATGTGCATCCTTCGTATTCCTAGCTGGAATTGGCTTTTGTTGAATAAAATATTGTTGCATTCGAACATAATTGTTAAATCGTGTAAATTTGTGCTACGCCATTTAAGACTCAGCTTTGTATAGGTTTTAAAAATTTACAAACGATAAAATTTCACTGCATACAACTCAATGGGTTAGGCGATTACAATGTTGTTGTCAAGGCTTAAACAAAACAAACTCATAATATGCTTTCTAATGTGCTTAAACATTGCGTATCTATACTAGACGTAACAATAGTATAATAGTCATAAACAATACTGCATAACAATTGCAAGCGACTACAATCGCTACGAGAGTCACCATTTCTATTATATATGTATACATTGAATCATATATATAGGTTTATACAGGTTTATGTATACACATGGGTTTATATACACGTAAAGGTTTATGTATGCATATAGGATCATCGTGTTTTTTTTTTTTTTTAATTTGCAATAAAAAACAAACGGTAAAAGATATTGGTTTATTTAAAAATGATTTCATGTATATGACCCCCTCTGGACGTCTCTGAAAATTATAAGAGTACGTGGTTTGTTGGAGTAAGCCAATACGCCTATGTAATCGCAAAATAAAAATTTGCGACGTAGTGCCAAAGTAGAAAATGCCTCATCTAGGCATTTTTGGAGATTACAAAATCGTTGGAAGTTTTGATTTTGTCACGAAGTATGTGGCACTTTATTCCATTTCGTTGAAGTCCTGTATTATCCAAGTCGAATAAAGATTTTTTTGCACCACAAAAGAACAAGTAAGAACACTATAGTCAGGCAGCTAACTACTACTACGACTTTTATTAGACACTCTATACCGCTTCGCCTAAGACAGATATTCACTCGTTTTGAAAATAATACACCAAAGGTTACGCATTATTTTCATACAAAGACATACCTTTCATGAAAGCTCTAATAGGCGGTGGTATCTCAAAAATAGACCTGCCATTTCTGTGAGGTTGATTTCTATGCCAGTTTATTATTATGAAATAATTTTCATAGGATTTCGTAGGAACGGTTATAAGAGGGAGAGTTCAAGAAATTGGACAAGGCAGGCTTAAAATCATTTTCTGAATCAAGCGATTTAATAAAAGGTGGGTCTATCTTTAGTCTTTCTGCGTGTTATATACGTCGGCACAAACTTAATATACCATAGACAACAAGTCGTGTAAGGTATAAAAATTTGATCCACACCTCAATCAGAACTATATTGTATTCCCCTCTACTTTTGGAAGCACAAAATGGATGTCCTATAATTTTACTGAAAATGAACCGAATCGGTCAGAGGACAGGACAACATTAATTGAGACCACCCATATTTTCGAAAGTAAAATATTAATGTTTTCCTCTAACTCTTTATATCCTAAAGTAGGCACAGAGAAAATTTCATCATTTACTCTATGGATAATCCTACGGTATCACAGTACGAGGCATTCAACTTTCACCTCTTTGTCTCTTTTTAAATGTGATGAATGAAAGAAACGTAGCGTAATAATATTACTTATTAACTTTAACTAAGGCATTAGGTTTCGTATCCAAGTTTATGACTTCAGAGAATAGATCATTTCAAATGTTCCCTTAAAAATAATCAGACACCGTCAGCAAGTTTGCAATAATTATTAATTTTTATAGCCTACAACAAACCTACAGGGTATATTAAGTTTATGCACACATATGCAACTCTCCGAAGCACTTGAGATAGGCCTATCTTTTATTTTTCCGACTTCAGTTTGATCGTCTTGTGCGTTTTGTTTTCTTACGTCCAACTTACAGACAGCAATTTTAGTGATGTTTTGATGAAATTTGGCACAATAACGTGTTTTGGCCCAAGGACGGACACTTTCGAAAATGATTCGAGCCGGACCACTTTTTCGACCGCTTCTCAGATGGCGGCTTACTTTTAAAACTCATTGTACGAATACCCAAAGGATGATTGTGTAGGATAGGATAGGATAGTGTAAGATATGTAACGGTAGACCATAGTCCTCTACAGTCTTTCTACTTGTTTATGGCTGTTCCCATGAAACTGTAACTTTGCTCTTTTTCGCCAATATTTCGAGTATGAGTAGCTTAGCAGGCCTCACATTCTGGAGAAATATTTCTTCTATATCCACTTCTTTTAAAGGAAAGGTTAAAAGAAAATTATTTTACTTCGATTGATCAGAAATTTTAATTAAATTAAAATTTTATTTCGATTTATTATCAATTCAGTTTTTATAAGCTATTTTTTACATTGATTTTTCAGGAAAGTAGCTATCAGGCAAAACTTTTATTCTTTCTCAATATAAACTGAGTTAAATATTCGTAAGGACCTCTTCATTTATGAATTTAAATTACACTTATGTTGCAAAATTGTTTACATTTCATGTAAAAATGCAAGAGGACTTTTCATTTATTTCAAATATCTTTAATTAAACATTCAAGTGTCATTCCTATGAATTTATTAATAATTTAATTTTATTAAATGCAAGTCATATCGTTTTATTGAAAAAAACTGCTAAAGCGAAAGTAACAAAACCAATTTGTAAAACTTTATTCCTTAGCATATATTCCACTAAGTTCAATGCAAGCTTGTCAGCACTTTTTTGGTTTATTTATTCTTCGTAGAAACTTTTTGAAACTACTCTCGAACACATTTGGTGTTAATTATGCCTCTATAAAAAATCGTACGATGCCTTTGTGTTCTATATTAAATAGGAATTCTAACACTGGAATGCGAGCAATACAGAAACATTAGTTTTAAATATTTAATCGTGTTGCGATCAAGCGTTAGAAATACTTCGATGCGCATTACATATGTACAGATACGAAGAAGACTTCTTTTAGTTAAATCATTACATGAAACACCCTCTGTTGTGAAGACATGTTATGATTCAGACTCAGTTTTCGAATAGATTTAAACATTTTTATGGGTTTGTCCGTCTTACGTCTATCCACGTATTTCTGTGTTTAATTAACAGATGTCAACTTCTGAAGCGTTTTGATGAAATTGAGCACAACGACACGTTGTTGCCAAAATAAAACTTTACAGGGAAATATTTTTGTAGTACAATTTTGTAGACGACGCCCTCCAAAATTCCTGATTCTTCAATGGATGTACGTTCTAGCATTAGGATTCCTCGACAGAAGTCAGCGAGAAGTAGTATTTCGTTATAGCATTTCGGCATTTCTTATTTTAATTGCCTCCCATTAAAAAGCTCTTACAGAAACTAAGCCGCTACAGATCAAGAAAATGTATATCTTTTCAATTGAATATTCCAAACGATAAATTTGCAGCCATATAAAATGCGTTGATCTTGCCATCTAGGAGTAGTTAGCTTTCATTCTGTATCACTCAATTGAACTAAAAAATTAAACGAATATTTTCTCAATTCTCTACCGCTTCTGCATTGGAATGTCTTGGTCTCAATTCTAAGTTATGAAACTTGTACACGATTCTACGATTCCCTTTTAATGGCATAAATATGTTTAAAACCTGATATCAGCAAATCTGAAACTTTTTATAATAATCTCCAAGCACATAAAAAAATCGCCTTACCAAAATTGATGGTGCAGGCGTACCAGTCTCAGTAAAATTATCTTTATCTTCTGAAATTGTATAACTTTCTGTTCGCACGTTTTCGCATACTCTAACGCGCTCGTTTATGGATCTCATTCCTAACTTATGGAATAAAGTTTGCATTTGGAAATGGTAATAATCTTTTTCTATTTGGTGATTTTAATTTACCAAGGGTCAATTGGACCATTTGCCGGTTGCTTCCAATGAATTCGATAGATTTTTTGATGTAAGATTGTGCCAAATGAACAGTGTTTTAAGAGCTGTTTAAAAACTTCTTAACCTTTTTTTTTTTCATTGCATTATTTCGGAAGTTACGACTTAACGCACCTGAAGATAATTGTGTCATCAGTAGGTTTTCTTTTAAGGTCTTCAACGAACAGCGTTTGCAATTTATGAAAGTTAAAACATTATACTCAACTGTGGCCATATCTGTTATAGCCACCACCTTTTCCTTAAAAGAAATCCTAAAAAGCACCAAAAAAAAAAAAAATTTAATTTCGTTATTCTACTATAGCGGCGGATCTTTTTCCATTTATAAACACACGCTATCGAATATACCTCAAAATTATTATCATTACATCTTTATAGTTTATAAGCAAGGGTGTGTTTGCTTTGCGGCCGTGGCATTTGATCGATTTGGCACATCTCCTAAATTAACTTGTGTGCAGCAAATTTCTATGTATGTACGAAATTTGACACCAATATATGAATTTTGGAAACCAAGAGAACGCGTACCACAGATCGGGATACGGTAATCCTTAAATCGATTCAGAATTTGCTGACCAAAAATGTATAGACTTCATGGAGTTTCTGAAACTTTCTTCTGGATGTTGTCATCGTTCTGAAAAACTGAATATATTCTCTTTCGTCGATACTGTAAAAACGCTATCCTTCAGAACGCGTGGGATGAACCTGATGAAGTCTAGCAGAATATACGTACATACATATATACGTATATATAAATCTATACATTTTTCCTTTTCCTCGGTGAGTGCAAAGTGGCATGACTCTGCCAACTAGTGATCTCATCGGGTAAATCCGTTCTGAAACCGCTTTCACATTACCGTGAGATGGACTCTTATATATCGTTTATTCTCACTACATAATCGGTCCTCGAATGAGAATGGGATCATAGTCGGGATGTCGTCTTCATCTGGCTTTATTCCGGACTTATCATTGAAAAAAGTGACGCATCTTCTCGAACTTTCGGTATCTCACAGCATAATTGCTAACAGGTTTCGTGGAGTAATTTCTTTCCCTTTCTTGAAAAGTATATCCCTCAAAGATGCTCATTATTTATACGTAAGTCACATGGGTTGTCCGCTCGTGAGCTGATATGCATTGATAACTCAGAAAGTCTCAAAGTCCAGAGAAAACTTGGGTTAAGAAAAACTTTAATTCCCAGTGCTCTTTTCGGATTAGACTGTAGGTCCATTTTCCGTTTGATTTGTGCTCTCGTCGCTGCTGCCACTTCGTTAAGATGCTCTCTGTTTATCTTCTGCGTTCATGTCCTCGTGACATGCCTGCCCAATCTTAAGTATCTATGACATTTTGGTCAGGCGCGAAGGAAACCTTCGCTTATTTTCACTGTTATGTTTTCCCAGTCATCCGTATTAAAGGCATTTCATACATCCACTGTTATGACAGCGCAGAGTTCATTTGCGTTCCCAATTTTCTGTGATCCTGTGAACACTGTCTCAATCACATGAACACTGGTTAATTTCAAACTGGAGCTTAGAAAAGTCATCTCGGTTCTCCAGTTATTTTTCTAATCTAATTAGCAATTGTATTTCCAAAAGCATGGGTACTTTGTTCAGAAAGCAAATAGGTCTGTAAGAGCATGGCGCACACAGCGGCCTTTCAAGTTTTTCTACCAAAACCAGCAACATCTTATAGCTATCGTGTTATTATTAAATTAATTACATTTTATTTTCAAGTAAATCTTTTTTCCGCATACATACACTCATTCATTACAAACTAATTAAAATTTTTCTGAATTAATGTGAAATTTCTTTTGAGTAAATAAAAGCTAACAACGTTTTTTTATTTATCTGATATTTCTATCACTTTTTAATTAAATGTGATTTTTACTTAAATGCATTAAATTGTAGCAGCATTTGCTTGGTGAAATTTCCATTCGTGGGAACAGAAATATAATCAACACTTTTTTAAACGGTAGATTAGATGTTACATTTTATAAAACAAAAACAGTTCATTTTTATTCTAAAAAACAAAATAAAATTAGTGCACAGTGAAAATACAGTCCATTAAGTACATACAATATATAAAAATTGAAATGGAAATTATGAATTAAAATCAATTCCACAACTATTCATCACTACTGAATAATAAGAGTGCAAATTCATTACGAAATGAATCGAAAACGCTTTCATCAGTAGATATGTCACATATGTCTAGCATAGTTGGATTTAATTTAATCATTCGTTATTAACGGCCAAGTAACAGCAGAGCACATGTGTGGGCGTAAACCGACTTTTAACTTCTGATTACAATATTCCCTCAATTATATTGGTGTGTATCAAAATTAGAATAAAAAAAAAAAAAAATTTCGTTGAATTCGTGCCAGAGCAAAAAGTTCGCCTAAAAATAGTGTATTCAGTCTCATTAATGAACCGTGCTATTTCAAAATCGTGTGAACAAGACCGTGTACTTTGTGTGCTTTGTTAAAAACAAGGAATTTAGAAAGTTGTGTGAAGTCTGCGAAGGACAGGAGCGAGCCGCGGATTGAAGATAAGAGGTGAAAAGCCTCGCCGTTTTACATTGTAACGGGATGCTTAGTGGCAATGTTGGATATTTACGTTCCCACTTTTCCTAATTTCACTTAACACAACATCGTGCTCTGAGTAACGATTTTTCTGGCTTATTAACATTTATTATCGACCTCAATATATATAAATTTTTAAACATTCATATCCGTTTCAAGATAATCTTCCACAATATTTATGTGTAACTATATTTTCTTCATTTACTTAACCATATTTTCGTAGTTTTATAATTCTCTATAAAAGTAAGAGCAGAAAGAAGTTTATTTAAATTCGTTCGAGACCTAGGTCTAAGTACTACGGCCCTAAGTGTGTCATTTATATTCCAATTCGAAAATTCTAGGCTTTATATGGGAAAGCAATGATTCCTGGAAAAAAAGCATGCCTACAATTCATTCGAAAATGAAGTCAACAGACAAAACTATACTCTATTCGTATAACAAACGCGCATGTCATAAGATATTAATACAAATGCTAATGTGCCGTCCGTGAGCTAAAAACTACGCCACTCGCTACGGATTTAAGGAAACACGATTTTTGTTTGTGTATTTGACAAAGAAAGTAATATTCTATCTAGGACGACGTTGTCGTTTTTATAGTGACACTGTTGAAATAAGTTAGCAACTACGGTAAGGCTATTTCGCAGACACGTTACTTTATATAATAAGAGCTAAAGTGTCATACATACATATACGCAAATGCGCACACATACATCCGTGTCATACGTAAGAACCGTTTAGTTGAAAACAAAATCCGATTTCTCTAACAAAATTCCTATTAGCTGCCATTATACACAAGTGTAATAACTTTACAAATGATAGGTAGCAGACTAAAAAAGTTCTGTGTTATATACATACATATGTATGTATGTATGTGTCGTCGGTTAAGATGAAACAAGAAATTATTCAAAAATGCGGCTGATCATTTCATGGTATAACTTTCGCGGTATATATATAGAAAAACTTTTCGGAGCTTATTCAAACTTTAATTTGAAGAATTTGATGAAGTCATAAGTTTTTATTAGGTGTTTGCGAAAATTTTGATCACCGACTCCTACAGGTATAAATGATGAAGAAAAGGAAAATATCAGTACACGTAACGGTTGAATTCGATGGTTTTGACATTCCTCTACATAAAATAACAGTTTTCCATTTAATATTAATGATTTACTTAGCGTACGCTGACGCTAATCACGGAGCGCTCAAAATTCTTCTTCTTCTAAAATCATTATTTTTGTTGTTTATTTGAAGAAATCTGCTGCCGAAGTCGATCAAACACGTTCAGAGGCTTATGGTGAAGCTGCTGCATCACATCCCAATTGTCGGTTTTGGATTCAACGGTGGAAAAGTGGCGACACAACTTGGCTAAAAATGCCATTTTTTTGCGATTTGCCACAGCGTACTCATCAGACATAGCGCCTCCTAATTACCACTTGTTCAGATTGATGCATCATGGCTTGGCTGACACACAGGTCTGCAAAGTTGAACAAGTGCGAAAATGGATCGGTGGGTGGATCGCTGCCAAACCAACATAAGTTCTTTTGGCTTGATATCGCCATATTGCCAAAAATATTGTAAAAATGATATTTCGACTAATATTTTGACTAAGATTATTTTCCACAACGAATGCCTTTTTCAGGAGAAAAAGTGATCAAAATTTTTGCAAACTCCTAATACTTTGAGTACTCCATGTTTGTGTGTAGAAGGTGAAAGAATAACTAAAAGTATGGCTCCAAACGATCTGTGATTTATTTGAATGTAAGAAAGTGGACGGCTTAGCTACTGCACCAGAGTTAATCATTACTTTTCCCAACTATTGAATGTATGAATTCCACGCCGAAAAACCAGGAAGAAAAATTTTCAGATTATCTACGAAAGTAGCCATTACCCTGCTCTGCTCGATATAGTAAATAAATAGGTTTCATTTAAAAGAGAAAAATAATTATGACATATCCGGGGAAGAATAAAAACACGAAGACGATAATTTAGAAAGAGTTTTAAGCTGGTATTGATTTACCTTTTGAAGGGATTAAGTATATTGCAATGGAATATATATATGTTCGCAGCATTATGGGGGCGATTTCACTTTTTCATCATTTGAGTAACACTTTGCCATGTGTACACATATATCGGAAATTTGTTCTTCCTTGAAAAAGTGAAAGCAGAAAAATACAAAAATGTCGGCATGCGGTTGATGACGACACCAAAAAAACGAAACTGGATACCGTCTGCAGACTAGGTTACGGCGAATGTTTCCTGAAATGCGATAAAAAGTCAACACCAAAAGTCAATTATCAATTACCTGAAACTAAGTGAAATGTACGTTAGTTGAAAAGCAATAAGAAGAAGTTAAGATAGAGATTGAGGGGGATTACGATATGTTACCGTTTCATCAGTATGCATGAACTATGGATGAACTATGCGAAACGTTATGTAAATAATATTGCACCGATCATCATATGCAAAGAATCTAACGACTTTCGAATTTCCCTAATTTACAAGGGAATTTAAATATTGGGATTGCGAATGTTTTAATTAAAAAAGTATATACCAGGAATTGCTTGTACATCTGCGTAGAAGTGATTATTCCAAAGTTCAAATAACCTCTGCTCGCCAGTGTCCAGTGCTGACTCGGTTGTTAGACCGAGTTCGTAGACATATAGCAAACATTCATGAAAGGGTTAAGCGAGGAGATACTCGAAATTTTGATAAACAAAGGGACCTGAGTTTTAATATTTGCTTTCAGTTTCGATGAATAATTTAATCTTCTTCTTTTAAATACCTTAACAAAAACAACCATCTCCTGCTTGCACAAACCTATATTTCTCATTTTCAATTCAATAACAAGGATTTTTTTCGACGATTTATAATTCATTGTCTGACAAACATTTCTCATAAATTTTACACACTAGCAAATTTTCGGTCAGTTAAACTTTATCGTTTTTCCAAACCGCCACCGAATTCTAAATGTCCGTCGAATTTGAATTTGAATTACTAAACAAATGGAACAAAAATAACTTTTGCTCGCATGACAATTGGCGGATTTTGGCTTTGTGAAACTTTAATACGAAAAAAGGAGAACTCAAGCGTACGCTCAACGTTCGTTGGTTTCGCATAAAAGTCAACATAAACTTTTATTCTCTCCCATTATTTAACATATAAATATATGAATGAATGATTGCTTTATCATAGTATTTCCACAAAATTAGAAAGCTTTCTACAAAACATTAAACAGAGCGTTGTGGCAACAAACGTAATAATTACAAAAAAAAAACTAATTAATGTGGAAAGTCCTTATTCGAATTAATTAAATGCTTAGTAAATGAGAAACTACACAAAATATAAAACTGAAACCTTTCAATTTTCACATTTAATCGTCGTGACAAAACTTTTGCATTAAATTGGGATATCAATGCAAATTATACAGTTTTTGTTAAAATTTTCCGCTTCATCGAATAATCGGACGCCACACATTCCATCCAGCATAAATAATAAAATTAAGGAAAAATGGTTTTAATATTTGCTCCTGAAAACCGTTCTACTATCAACCTTTTTTAAAGCAAGTTATTGCATATTTCGATGGATAACATATCTAGTTGGCCAGTTCGATTGTGACTTGGAGGAACGGTTATCAAAGACTACCGAAATATATTCCGTCTATAAAGCACTATAAAGCCATGGGGCCTTATACACAGTTACATTAATATATATATCATGTGCAGAGGAACAAGTAAAGACTATTCAAATGATTGCCTTACTCTGTCATTGTAATCATTAACCGTCCTTGTCAGGCGAGTTCAAGTGTTCAGTAACGAGGCGAAGCTTCTCTTAAAAGCATTTACGAAGTCATCAAAGGACCGCAAAGTTCGCGTTTCAATATCGAGCTAAACAAACAATAAACGAAAAAGCAGCCAACAGCTAGAAATTCGTGGTATAAATATAGAAAAGTTCCTACTCGACCTAGCAAATTGTAGCCATTTGATCAAGGGATTGGGCGCTTGTGCCTATCTCTTTTTTTTTTTACTATGACTAATCATTCAGGAGATGTCCCCTATTCGTGTAACACGAAAGAAATAGGGTGGTGGTGGTCGCAACTCAGTGGTGGCCAATCGATAAGTGCTTACTAACTGAGCACTTACTATTGCTACGATCAACGTGTAATCTATCGCGCTTGAGTTTTGAACCCGCGAACATTGACTTGACTTGTCTCTCTATCTATCTTATATCTATTCATGCATTCAAGTCGGCATTTTTGAGATGTTTGCACGAAATTTGATGAACTGAAGTCTTTTTCCCTAAGGATGAGCTCTATAGACTACAGATGGGAGCGATTTCGCACCCACTTATAACCCCACTTTATAATGTTTTACTTGAAGGAGTCGGAAGAGTTCTAAAAATATTATTTCGGTATTATAAATAAATGTGACAAATTTGAATCGGATGCACTAAGCGAAATGGTGTAGGGTATTTAATGGTCGGCTTCATCCGACTTTAATATTTTTTCTTATTATTGTGAAAAAGCAACCGTCTTTCGATAGAATAACTATAAGATATTTTATTGAAAATAGTGACAATCGCTACGTTCACATCTTTTTGGAAGACAAAAATATCTTTTCAGCTTACTTCCGATACGCCTGATTTTTTAGGGTGTCGTCATAAGGATCAAGATGCAGCTTGGATAGATAATAAATCATCAATTGGGTCGTAATAATCCTAGCTGTCTCTCATTACACACTACCGCTGGCTCCTATCCACACGTTAAAATTCACTTTATTTTATATAATTCAAGGAATCGTATATTATATCGGACGCAAAATATAATTCACTTATGCCATTTCCTTCAGGAACCATGTTCATGTTACTATAAAATAGATTATGATGTAGTAACCTTTCACGAGCTCCATCGACTTACTCGACTGTTGTGCAAACATTGATGCGAGTCCACGTCTACTCGGGCTGAAAGCTTAAGCTGGAGGCACGACACAATGGAAACCGCACACCGACGTCACTTTATTATTATTCATTGGCCTCGCCGGAAAATTTCCCACTCTCATTCGAAAGCATCTGTTATATCTTCAATTAACATACCTCTGCCGTCCGTCAGAGTTAAAAATACTAAACCTAACCTTACACGACGCGTAGGAGTACACTTAGCCAACAGTGTAGGAATAGACCGGGACTTTGCTCATCACAGTGCACATTCCACGGAAAGAGTCAAAGTTATAAGAAATGTACTTACAGAAACCCCAAGAAAGTCCTCAACAACAACTGATGGAGTAAGCGGATATTAATCCTCTCTTCCAACTGCTTCCGTTTCAAAGCAAGGACTCAAGAGCGATCGATGCTTTTGCGTATATGTCCAACACCATTCAAATCGCAATCTTAATTGCCAAACAGTAAATTGAAATAATATTAAATTTCGAACAACAAAGTGTGCGCGCTGTATGGGCTCCTTTCTTCGTTTCGCATCCAATATATGAAGCCTCCCTTCGTCCTCAGTTAAACTAAATAATGACCTCAAATATTTTACAACTTGCTACCGACTCAATTATTACCTAATAAATAAAAGAAATTCGCTGTGTGTTGTAATGTGTAATATTTTATCTCATTTCCTCTTCTAACAAAAAAAAATGTGCAACCATTAAAATCACATAAACATTAAATATTTGTCCACTTTAACCATTAGGCAACAATCAATTTGTACGTTTAACTGATTATTTTGGCAAACATTTGTAGCCAGAAATACAACCACGCACGTGCATTTGCGCCGCGCCAATAAATCTCGAAACTTTTTGCAAACAGATAATTTATTTGTATAAACGTACGTGTGCACGCTACAAAGCATTTAAGAAACATTTGCCAAAAATTGTTTAACAGAGCGTGAGAGTTTAGTGTTCCTCATGATCGGCAGTGTTTTTTACAAACCCAGTCTTTTTTGTGATGAGTATTAGAATATAGATCTCAAAAAAAAAGAAAGAAAAAAGAATTGTTATGCGAGCTCGTGAATAATTTTTTTTAATTGGCCAACATTTCCAAGCAAAAGTTGCACTTTTTCAACTAAAATTTTTCAGCACAGAATCTGCAAAAGCCCAAGAAGTCTTGAATAGAAAACCAAACTTTAAAAAGGAAATATTTTTTCCCCTTCTTTCTTTTCCTTGATCTGGTGCTTTCCCCCTTACTGTGATGTAGTTCTGGTTTAAAAAAAAGCGCTATCATCGCTGTTTTTAACAATAAAAAAATATATATGTGTGTGTGAGTATATATAAAGACAAGAGATTTCCGCGCTAAAAATTTGTTTATGGAATCTGACGGAAACAAGCCTGACTGTAGATGCTATTGTAGTTGTACCTTTACCAACACAATACAATACTTTATTTTGTGTTTGATTGTATGTAATCATATATGTTTATGAAAAGTGTCAAAAAAAGATTAGAAAGATTATTATTCAGAATTTGGCTGCCAAACTAAAAATAATAAAGTATTTTATTAAAGTCATTGAAATTCAATTGCATGTTATTGAAGCACACACACAATATTCTATTAATCCACTTACGATCCACTTCATCAGCAAAAGTCCATTATGTTAGAAACGAGATATAATTCCTCGCCACCAGGCATTAGAGCAATCAGCCAAAGCCCAAGGGTAAGTAAAGTCAACTCCTTCTGATCACTTGATAAAAATCCGATGAGCCAGGGCGGCGTACAATCCGCCAATCCACGGAAGATTACATAAGAAATCCACTTTTGAAATGGGAACAGCTCGAAAGGCGCGCGAGCAATCAGGGAAGCATGCAAATTGCACGGTGCTATCCCAAAACGCCTACGGGAAAAAAACATCAAAATATGAAAATTATTATCGAAATATTCGCCGCAAAAATATTTAAAAAAGTTACCCAACAAAATAAAATTCAAGAGGACCACGTAAAATGCCATGCGTTTGTATGCATATGATCGAGAAAGAGATAACTTCTAACTAATTTAACTTAAGTTAAGCAAGTATGTGCAATTTACTGACGTGTTACGTGGCGCCTGCGTAAGGCAAACGCGGTAGTTTATATAGGCACTTGCGACATCAATGAAGTAATAGAAAAGTGAACTGCGTTCGAAGCTGATTACACCGGAAAGTATCTTGTCACACATATCGAAAATAGAGGAGATACGGAAAGATGTTAAAAACTCAGTAAATATTTACCAGATCTAGCGGAAGAAAGATAGAAGATCACCGATGGTCATTAATAATAAAATGGTGGGCAGGAATGATTTGAAGAGGTACAATGCATATTGCGAAAAACTCCCTTCCTTTTGATAGGTGTTGGCAAATTAGAATCCAATATACATTTTTTTTTCTTCGCCTTAAATCGATTATCAAATCGTTTTTTGTAAACACGCGCATGTTGGCGACATAAGATTTTGATTTTTGACGTTTTATACAACAACAAAATTAATAAATCTTTTATTGTCGATTACCGAGCTTTTACATATTTGCGTCGATTTAATATTCTGTTACTTTGCAGCTCAAAGCCACCCGATATATGATAAAATGTGAAGATAAAACCTCTAAGCATAAGAGTAATGTTAAGAATCTGGTATTGTGTATATAAATTTTGTATTATTCTGTTGTAGTGGACATGCAAAACCCGCCTTAATGTGACGTAAGATAGCCCCAAACGCTGTGGACGCCGTGTAACGGATAAGTTTACATCTTTTTCGACGCTTTCAATAAGAACATAAATATTTTCAGGTGCTTTTCGGTGATATGTGGGCATTAACAATTCTGTTCCTCCTCAGATCGACGATAATATAATTTGCCTGTAATGCAAGAGATGCACCTACTGCAGAATCAGCATTTTCGTGATAACTTAAAAATAGATAAACATTCCACTAAACAAATGGTTCTGTTTTACTCACGTTACTGAAAGAGAGTTCCCAAATCCGGATAGCGAAGTGGATAACTCTATATAATATCTAATCTACTGCAAAATCAACGTTTTTGTAGTAAGTTAAAGATAGATAAACCTTCCACTAAACATATGGTTCTGTTTTACATTCGTTACTGAAAGAGAGTTCCCGAATCCGGACAGCGAAATGGATAATTCTACGTATATAAGTAAGAAGTTAAAAAAAATAACAAAAAGCAAAAGCAGCAAGGGGAGTCAGCCAAGCGAGAACATTGATAATTTCATTTTTTATACCCATCACGGAAGTATGAAGGTATATTCATTCTATCAAAACGTTTGCAACCCACAGAAGGAAACTTCAGCGACCCTAAAAAATATATATTCTTGGTCAGTATTAAATTTTGAATCGATTTAAGCGTGTCTGCCCGTTTCTGGCTGTTTGTCCCTCTGTGCAATGTCTGTTGTAAACATTCTGGTGGCTGCAAAAATAAAGCTATCGACTTCAAATTTGGCAGAAACATTCAAAGTTCTTGCACGCACGTTGCTATAAAAAATGGGCCAAATCGGTCGAACGACAGGCCGACAGCACAACGTAAACTGAGAATACCTCTGTTTTGCAAAGGTAATGGAAAATTGGTTTTTTGGTCATTACTCATAAACTATAGCAAATAAATATACAAAAATTTGAACGCATATTCTATGGGCGATGCTGTAGTATCTGTTCACAAAAATGGCAAAAAATTAAGCACACCTATCCAATGTGTAGTGTATCAAAATTTAGTTATTTTTTTCAATAGCTTGATAATACGCAGAAAAAAGCTTCAAAAACACCATGAAGTATACAAGGTCTTGTCCAGTGAGAATTCTTGGATGCATCTAAACATGTCCGCCTGTTCGTCTGTCCATCTGTCTGTTTGCGTAACTTTGTAGTATTTGTGGTAAACATTCTCCCGTTAGTGAAAATGAAGATATCGCCTAAAAATTTGCAAGAGAATTTGGAATTGACCTAAACTTTTGAAGTTCACGCCCACAACGCCCACATGCCTCTACGATAAAAACTTTTATTTTCAAAATAAAAGAAATCAACTGCGCCCGCTCCATATTATAGAGCATGAGAATTTTGTCCTTTTACGTTTTTTGTCTTTTTTTGGGGGATGACTATAAAAGATTGGAATTTAATTTTCCCACTTGTTCATTTTAGAAACATTCTCAAATTGGCGCCCATGTAGCATAACATAAATTTAGAAAATTTTTAAGCCTACACTTTGGCTTTGGAAGTTTATTTAATTTAATAATAAAATGAAATAGAAAGATTAGTCACTTTAGCGAATAAGCTGATAAAGCTTTTATTTTGTGCATTGTAATGCAAAAAGTTAAAAACACTTTCTAAATCCTTCTTTGTTTTAGCTTAGATCATAAAAAAAAAAATTATAACAAGTTTTACAGCGCATGACTCTTCCTAGCGTTTGCGCTTACTTTCAAACATATATTTCAATCGGAAAGCAACAAGTGTTTGCTCATTCACTGTTAAATCAACGTGAATAATAGTTAGCAATAAATAACTTTGTTTCCATATATTTAGAAATACTTTTATCCATTTAGGTAAACCCACTCACACTCGATTGCATACTAAAGAAGCTTGATAAGCTAATGCACTCAAAAGTAGTAAGTAACTTAATTAATGGTAATTTTCGGTTGAGTAAGTTTCTCTAATGAAAATAAATTTATCAGGGATGAATTCATTAATGTACCTAACAACTGTAAATAACATACTTTAGTTTGAGGAAAAGAAAACAAAAAATTAATCTACGTGCAATAGAAGAATTTTTTTAAAACAAGAAAATATACTTTGAAAACATTTTTTATTACACATGAAAGAAGAAGAATTTACATTGAGTACAGAAATATTGAAAACACAAGGAGCATATTTTTTTCTTAGTTTAAGAACGTAGATTATGGTGACATTGCCACTAACAGGTAATTTCGGAAGTAGAACCATCTAATACTCTTGGAAAGGTCAAAGTTCAAATTAGAAAGGTTTAATTTTTGTCTGAAAGCAGCCTGGATGATCATGCTCTCATCGTATGTTCTCTAAGAAAGACTTGCTTTTACTTGTTTCAAATTGGTGTGAAGTAGTAGCCTGCCAAGACCTTTTTTTGGAATTGGAACCTTCCAATAGGATTGATATGATCCAAGCAAAGTACTACTATCAGTTCAGAGACTTTTGATTTTTACCGGAAAGCGATTCGAGGTTGTTCCACCTGACTTGACTCTCAGCTTGATTTTAAGTTTACGGAATGATGTTTAAAAGCTTGATCCAGATTCATACATAAATCGTTAGCACTGTACCTTTAAAGAGAGACATCATCAAAAACGAAAATTGTGCGATTTAAAACTAAAAGAAAAAAGTTTCTTATTAATGGTGTGATTTTGTTTTTCGTTTTTTTTTTTTGTTTGGATTCTTATTTGGTATTCAAAACTTTGTAATTTCCTAAAGCTTTTGCCTTCAGTTTAATCGACAAGTTATAGCTGTTTTTAATTTTTTAATGCAAAAAATGCAAGCGTTACTCTTCAATTTCAGCACTTGTGTTATATTATTTCCTCTGTATCTCTTTTTCTGCTCTTGTTAAAGTTTTTCATATATCTTTTCTTTTTTTTTTTCCTTAGACGAAAAATATAAATTTTCGCATGACAAGTTGAAAACTTTTCTTTCCTTGTGTATGAAGTATAACAAAATCATATTCTACTCTTCGTTCATTTTATTACGTTGTTATTGTTGTATTTTAGGTCGCCCAAACGAGTTAGCACAACTACGTGTACACAGCCACCCACTCACGTATAAAAAGCACTTTTGTCAGCAATCAATTTTCAAATAACAATCGGTTATAAGAAGGGTTTGAAAAGTAAGTTCTTTTCAAGCTTTCTCTGGTCGTAGGGTATGCACATTCACACCGACACATCTATATATATGTATATATTTATGTATGCCAATATACCGACTTGTGCACAAGTTAGATACAATGCAAAAACTTTTTTACAATTTCCTCGAAAATTTCGGGTTTCATTATGTGTTATAGTTAAAAAGAAAATCAAATCGAATTTAGACGCTGCGTACGCAAAGTCTGCATTTATTGTGGTGTACCAGTAGTACCAGTTTAAGTGAGATTAACTTTTAAAAACTATGTTCGCAGAGCAAAGCTTCAGCCGAAGATTCTTACCGGTGGGGGACGATCGTCGACTTAAGGTTAGAGACATGGGCAGAGCTAATGGATATGTTGCAAGAATGTATTGGTCATATATTGAATCAAGTTTTAGGCATATCAAAATTGACAACTGGGAAAGTGATAGCGACTATTTCCTAGAGTACAAATCGATTATCTTAAAAGAGGATAAGCCAACACAAGAGCACTTTATTTGTCACTGCTCGATGAGATGAGGGCGAAAATTACGGCAAAACGATCACATTTATAGAAACTAAAATTTCGTTCGTATCGATACCTATTACGAAAATTTGCGAATTACGGTTAGAAGTGCTTGATCACAATCGTTAGTCATCATAGGCAAATCAGTGCATCGCCTTTAACTATTTTGCCCAGAGAAACCCCAAGTACAATTTTGGTGCGATAAAAGTAAGAAAGCGTTGCCGGGAGAACTGTATAGATTTACAAAAACATAAATATACATAAACAAAAGGTGGACCTCTTCGCCCTTATGTTCGAAAATTTTTAGAAAAACCATACATGTGCAAATATATATGACAGCGCCCGTGGAAATTTATGCGAAACTCGTATATAAAATACAAGATGTATGTAAATGATCGATCTTGCTGTGGTTTCAGATCGTTTCGAAAGCTCCATTGCAAAGCTTGTAAATGCATTGGCATGTCATGCCTATAAATGAATGCTACCTCAGTGGTTATGATGACTTTTTTCTGGAACATGCCTTGAAAAAAATTCATCTTTTTCGCGAGAGCACCAGTATCTTATCGAATATTCCAAATAACTTTTTCAAAAAAAAAAATTTAATTTAATATAAAATAAACATTTTGCAAAGGCAGTATATTCCTTTTACCAATGGTTGACTCATTGGATAATTGGGCCTTGACTTATTATTCGTATTATTATGTATCCATATTTGTATCGCATTTATAATCTTATGTTGAACTTGCTTTCATGTCAACGAAACTTCAGATCCTTATATTGGGCACTTTCACATATCTGATTTTGAAAGTTGAAAGTTGCACACACATTTCATTCATTCCCACGAAAATGCAATGTGGTACAGCCAGATTTTCTATACAATCAAAATAGTGACGGCTAGAAAGTGGCGGTTAGTACTCCCCACAATCGCCTCGTCCTATGTATATGAAAAGGTTGAAAGGGACCAATAAAAGGACTTAGAGGACAGAACGTAATGAGCTGATTGTGCGCATTTTAAATGCATAATTGTTTGGGAGGTTTAGAAAAAAGTGATTTCTTACACATTAAAATCTTAAGGCCCCCAAGTTTTTCTGTGCAACCACCGGTATGAAATGTATTTTTCACCTTTTAACTCGCTTATATGAAAGCTGGTTTAAAAAACTCTTTCATTTAATTTTCTTTAAAATAACATAGAATTTTTTATTGAATATAATTTTCTCCATACTGCTTTAGATACCTAAAACATGCCTTTTTAAAATATGGCCACATTATCCTGTTTTACGACGTTGTACGTTTTTCTGCATTGCTCCACTTAATTCCTTGTCATTATATACCATACATCTTCTACGTTCTTTTTTGCTTTACTACTTTATGCTGTTCTTAAATCCTACTCGCGCCTTGCCATACTAAATGGTTTTCATTGGGAACGTTATGAATTCTTCTTGACATCGCGACCATAGTTTAAGCATCAAAATCGTATTGTCTTTGCTGATCATTTGTGGCGATCAGCTTATGTGAAGATATACGCATCAACAAGTTTTGGAAATCAGCCAAACTTTCTATAAATTTTTTCTAAGAAAACCATCTTGACTTCATTTTCTATGTGAAATCATTCCACAAACTACTTACTTTTACAATTAAAGTAAAAGTGACGGTTCGGTGCTACTTTTGCGCTGGTACTATTAGCCTCAGGTCACGTTTCCTGTTTTGTTACCGTGAGTTGAGAGCGCTATAAATAGATGGTAAAGACTTTTCACTAGATTTTCTGTGGTATTCTACGCTGTGCTTTTATATATCATGCTATTCTATGTATCTGTATCTGTCTGCACCTGCCTAGACTGGACAATTCTGTACTCTTATTTGATATCCTGAACTATGAGCTGACCTAGTCTATGACATTCTTTGTTATTTGTTTCCTCGCTGTAATGCATTACGTTGCGGTTTTAGTGCACGCCACTCTAAGTGCTCGTCTCATACCTCGTCTTGGCAAATTTTGTATTTTCTCATATTAATTTTGTATTTTCAAATATTATATTTTTTTTTTCTCTACTCCACTTCTGGTAACATATAGCAGTTAAGACAGACCTACCATGTACCACACGGATCGATTCAAAACTCTTTTCTCAATCTCTGTCTCTTTGTTCCGCTGTCTGATGTCTGTCAATCCCTTATTGTGTTCAGCCTCCAGGTATCTTTTTTCATATATTCTCAGGAAACTTAGTAAAGTAATATGTTCAAGCCTACTTTACAACCGCCGAGAGAAGACGGGAACAGGTGGACAGTAATAAAATCTTCCA
>KK499965.1:0-98936 GCA_000688715.1 Glossina pallidipes
TTATGCATGTTTGCGATGGCTTAGGGGTTCATTTGCAACTAGGTTCTGTACCGGTTGTGGCTCTGTGGTAATTGTGTACATGCTTTTTTCTTTTTCTTTTTTTTTCTTTTTTTCCTTTTATTTGTTTTATTGTACTGTTTTTTTTAATAATAATTAATTTATGATTTACTTTAAGTGTCATTTGAACTCGACTGTTGCTTGTTTTAGTTGAGTTTCTGTATAAGTGGAATAAATAAATAAAATATAAATATAAATAACAGATGGTTTATTATATATACATATTATATTTCTTTCTTTCTCTATTTACACGTCTTAGCGACCATCACTGCGTTACGCGAGCAGAGGATATTCCCTGAGCGATGGGTTACACCAAAAAAAAGTAGATTTGTAATTACCATATTTGTTATAAAGTATGTTAGTTTCTTAGGTACGCAATCATGCCGTTTTTTCCTAGTCCACAGTAACTTCGTTCATATCGATTTTCTGTAGGATAAATCGGGCTTTCCGCGTGTTCCATTCTTGGTGGATAAGAAAAGCAGCAATTTATATAGTGCTTTATTTGCCACTGTATAATAGCCTATTTCTTTTACTTTTAGGAGTGAGTCCGTCTCATCTATTCAGATTTTAGGATGACAGCAGTTAACCACATGAACTCGACCCTTGTCGAAGAGAATGCCACTGTCTTCTGTTGACCATGGCATTGCGCGCGGTTGGCATATAAAGACATAGCCGGTCGTATATTGGCGGTCGCCAACGTGTACGGCCCACTCAGCGTCACAATATCCTTTAATATGATGTTCCTTTTGCTTTTGTTATACATTGCCTCTATCCATTGTGCCTTTCAGGTATCTCACAATTCGTTTGATTGCCTCCCGATGGGTTTTACTAGGGTAAGTCCCATATCGATTAAGCAAATTAACTGCATAATAAATGTCTGGTTTAATAATTTGTACAGCAAATAGCAAGTAGACAATCGCCTGCATATATGCAATATTTGATGTCTGTCGTTTATTTTATTCATTTCTTGGACATATACTGGCTGACAATTTCAGATTATAGTCCATTGGATTGGAAGTTTCACTCATTCCAAATCGTACAAAGATGTCCGCTATATATGATGGCACCTTTACTTCTGGTGATTTTTAAACCAAGCGTTAAAGAATACTATCCCATATTTTTCATTTTAAAGTTTTTTAATAAAATCAAGATGTCGTCGACGTAAATAGCGACGTATAACTGTTCGTCATCATCAACTTTGTGGGAAACTCATTGATCAACTTCACCTTTTACGAGACTTATGTTGAGTAATTCATTATTGTTAGTTTCATTCCAAACACGCCCTGCTTGTTTGAAACCATAGGTGGATTTTTGCAACTTGCAAACGTTCTTGGAGCCATCATCGAACATTTCGGGATGTTGCATATATACCGTCGCTTCCAGCGTACCGTTTTAATATGCACTAGCTTCTTCTATTTAGTGTACACACATATTGTGTGTGACAGCCAACGCCAATAAATACAGTATTGAATCATACCTGATGGCGAGTGTGAAGTTTTCATTATGGCCGATTGTTCCACCTTGGCAAAAGCCCTTAAACGTCATTCTCACTTTATAACGGAAAAGCGGATTAATGGATTAAAAATGAAGCCATGAACTTAGGTAATAGTAATATGCTTGCAAAAATGTATAGAAATACAAAATTTGCGAACGGCAGAATCAGTCGAAAAAGAAAATTTGAGTCGAAAAGTCGAGAGTATTGCCGAAATACATATATTGTAAATAATCCTACCCTTAAGGAAATTGATTATAAATACAAGAATCTTAAAATGAAAACGTGCAAATGCATTTCTTTTAAAAAGGAAAACCACGGTCTAGCGATACGAACAGTATCAAGAAAAGAATTTCGTAACAATATAATAAAATTACAAATGTGCAAATGTATTTTATACCTACCTTCAGTGTTGGAATAGCGTTGTGATGCAACTTGAGCTTCTTCATTAAGCGGTGGTCAAAATGAAGCCTGAAAATTTTCCACATAGGCTTAAGTGATTCAGTGGCAATCCCCAAATATTCACACCATTCGTTCTTCACTCGAGTGATTTTGAGAAGCTGTACAATAGAATTATTTCACCTTCTTTGTACCCTTCAGTGTCCCACACTAGACATTTTCTACGTATTTGTTTCTTTGGCATTTTTTATTTGTATACATTTTCTATATGTTTTGGTTATATAGTTTATTTTTATCTTTCTTTCACGTTTTCTACATTTTTAAAATAAAATTTCACTTGTATCACGCACTGCACCTGCACTATGACAAAGTTTTAATGGTATATATACCTTTGCTCTTTTGTTAAATCTGCATTTCTCCGACGAAACTACTGCAAAAAACCTAATCTGAAAATTTCGAACTCGATAAAATTGAAGAAATAACATAGGCTGCTAGACTACATGTGACATTTTTCCGTGGAAATATTCAAATGTTGAAAGCTGCATATTGAACAGAATTTGAATTAAATAGACAACAATGCATACGAAACATACATATCACTTTCAAGCAAAAGAAAACACTGCAGCGGCGCGGTTGATATAGGCATTGCGATTGAAGTACAAGTTTAACGCTAGAACTGCTGGCGTTTTGCACACACCTAATTCCACCAAAGAGGATCGTTTTGATTCCTTATATTTGTGAAAATGCCAAAGTTGTAAAAGAGATTGCGAAAGTGATTTGGGAAAGTAAATTTGGCGCAAATATAACTTGATCGATTAAGAATCCCATGCTAAAAATATGGTTGCGACTTGCTTGCATACACCTCCGCTATAAATAAGAAACTAACCCACTTTGAAAAAAACGACAATTTTTTCATATTTTTGTACATAAATGTAGATACTGTCAAAATATTTCGGAAAACCTGTTAGCTAAATGTTTAAGTCCATCTGCATGTTTGTTGCAAATAGGTCCTCTTTTGTTCAGTTTCTGCGATATTGCAGACGTGCATATAAACAAATCATGGGCGATTTTCAATTTTTTATTCTAAATCAATCAAGAAATGTCTATGGCAAATTTCAGGACCTATCTTCCTTTTTATGACTGCGCCAAACGGACAAAAATATGAGATCAAAATAATATCTTTTGGATGGAAATAGATATGTGTCATTGGCATCTCGAAAACTAGACCCCCTTTTTATAATAATAAATGACCACGGCAATTTTTAGAACATCACGTGCTTTATAACCGTTTTTTTTAAAGATTGAAATTTAAACCGCGCTCGGTAGTTCTAGTGTGAATGATAAGACGCTGGGTTGGTTTCCGCGCGGGTTCATTATAAATTTATTTTTGTTTAAATGATATTCGTTAAGAACGTGACATATCTTTGCGTTTGCTTTCATTTTATATGCGGGACGTAGGCTATCTTCAAATAAATTTGTTTGAGCAAATGTTGTTAGCGAAATGTTCCATACATTGATGTTTCTCGGCGTCTTCGACCGGACAAGGCAAAAGTGTTGGGCTAGTAATTGCTTCCTTGAATTTACTGAAAGCTGGTGCAGATTCAGAGGTCCATGTAAATTGCACATTGTCCGTTTTGACAGTATCTTTCATGTAAGCGTTTAAAGAGCTTGGACAATCAGTCGCTTTTGGAATGAAATAGCGATAGAAGATGAGCATGGACATAAATCGACGAAGGTTCGCAACGGTTTTTGGATTTTTGTAGTCTACTGTTGTATAGACTTTCCCTTGTAAAGGAGAACCATCATGCTGTGAAATATGAAACTCTAAGAAGACTATTTTCAAAACACGGAATTAACACTCATTTGAGTTATTAACTATGCCACAATCACAAAAACGATTAAAGCCGTTTCGCAAGAGTTGAAAATGTTTTTCTCAATTTGCAAAAAACTTATAACTTATAAAATGAGCTGGATATCGATTAGGAGCTATACCTGTATTCAAAAATATGTAGCTCACGCAATTTCTTCAATCTCTGTTTTTCTTTGGCATCATAGGTATGGGACTCGGCCATATACGCTTAGATGATTGAATCATGTCATGGTCAAAATTGAACGCAAATTCTGTTTAAATTACTTTAGAAGGTTCAGGATCCAAAAGTCTAGCTTTGACGCAAGCAGCTAGACCAGTCGTCTCTACATGATGACATATTCCACTTTTTATTGAACCGCATTGAAATGTTATGAATTTGCTGTAATTCTTCAAGTAGGTTTTGATTCAATTTACGATTTTTGATGGTGTGGCGATACAAAATAATGGTTCTCATGTTAACACGGCGGGTGATGTAAGCATTGTGTTTCCATCAGCCAGACCAAAAACCAGAAAAGTCTGAACCTATAATACACTTTATGAGATTTGTAATAGCAACAAGCCCTGAAAAACATCTACGTAAGGCACAATCAAGTTGTAAGACCAATTTTGAATGTGACTACCACTACTAGCAAATATATGTGACGAGCATCAGCAAATTAGGTTTGAAGAATAAGAATTTTTCGGAATGCCGGATACGTTAGCACTAGTGGAGGCGGGTAGAATTTTGAAACCCAATATTGGTGACGGCGCACCGCGATGTCTGAGTTAGCTTTTGTGGCACTTACATTTTTGAATGCATTTCGATGCCTTCTTAACAAATCGGTTGTGATATCAGCAATAATCTGAATTGTGGTGAGCTATTGAATAGTTCGAAACCTTTTTTAAAAGCTTCAGTTTGCTTCAATAGGTTAACCAACGGAGAATTTCTAGGTTGAATATTGTAGTACTCCCTGATGTATTCAGAATTTTGTCAGTCTGAACTGCTAATTTGTTGACATCTTATTACCCGTTTAATGGCAAAACTGCTTTGCCGATTTCTGGCGCTGTAAAAATATTCAACAAAGAACTTTGTGTTCAAGCTCTCCAGGTCCTAAGTTTTGAATATAAATTAGGAATTGGCATTTGATCTCTAAGAGTCTTCTCACTTAAAAGACGCGTAAGTATTCTCTCAACAAACTCCGGAAATAGAGAAGTAAATCTTCCTTGCAATACTTTGAACATATTTTCTGCAGGTCGAGCCTCTAAGATATCGATTAGAAGGTCCAGTGTAGTAGAGTCTATATTCGCCACCAAATGTCCGTCTTTGGTTCCCCAAACGAAACCTTTGACAAAGCGAATATTGTTTCCACTTGGTAAGATCAAATTTTGGAGGGCCTGCACGTGCAAAGAAGTGCAAAAGCCATATAATCAACATAAAGACCCATTAAATGATATATATTCAGCAATCATCGTAATATAAAATCAAGCAAGATTTTAGTTTAAACTGCAGCACTCAAGAGAACAATGTGTCATAGGAGATTAAACCAAAGTGCCGGAGTTGTCACAGCGACTGCGCCTGCAGTCCGAAAATTATCTATACAACATCGGGTATCAGAAAATAAATTTTGCCTGTAAGGGTTAGAAATTATAATTACCGCTCGTGAATACCGCATCATTTAAATTGTGACGGAAGTTTTGTTGGTTTTCGGTGTATAGAAATATAAAGAGTAGTGTCCGCATTCGAACAATTGAAAGAGAGTAGAAGAAACAAATTATATTGAAGTAACTAGCCGGACGCTGAGACGCATAGACACTTATCGCCACGGTCGTTGGCAAAAGCCCCTAGCTACAATGAATATGCTACAATGATATTACCCTTCGGTAGTAAAAGCATAAATGTTTTATAATACTTTTCAATTTATTTTTATAGACAGTTTTTCAGTGTTATTAGTACAACTTCGAACAACGTGTTTGGGTGTTTTTACACAATTTGCTTATTTAACCCTGTTTACAATTTATGTATAATAGTTTAAATTTAGGTAGAAATAATTGCTGATTCGTTACTTTCGTTATCTTTATAAAACAATATATTTCCATTTAGCATTGCTGCATATGTTTCAATTATATGCAAACAGGCGAAATACGATACATTACTGAGCGGATCCTAAAAGATATGAAATAGTACAGGAAGATATGAAATAAACAGGACGAACGCTACACCCTTCTCGAGGTGCCACTCTTCTTTCAACAGAACATGGAGGAATTAAAAGCACAAGCTAGGAGCCGTAATCAAGCGTGTTACACGTATAGTAGTCATGGAAAAGTGGCACCACAGTGTGTCTTCGAACGCCAAACCACAGATACCCGGCGACCTCTGGGGATGTAAAATCGCCCCTTCGAGTTACAACGGCGTTGTTTCGATTGATTGCTGTCCCTGATCTTCCAGACTCTTTTATGGACGAAGAAATGATAAAAGAATCAACAAAACGGAATACTCAAGGGGAGACACTACTCATACTCGCAGACGATATTGAGGATGTTGTTATGTCAAGAGACAATTTGGGGGCTGGCAACATATCCGCAGAGGATATGTTCGCTCTCAGCCCAAGCCACTTAGATGAGCATATAAGCGATCGAAGGAGGAAGTTAAATCGAGTCATGAGGGATCTTCTCTAGGAATTCCTAGACGACCTGTGCCAGGGAGTAAATGAGACCGCGGCAGGAAAATGTGGCTAAGTAGAGTCACTCATCACCACTTGCAATTAAAAGGTGTATAAGCTTCGAAGAAGCACTTAGGCGATTCGCGCACCCTCTAAAGCGGCACAGTCGGACATCGGCTGCAAGCGAGCTAGATTGGGCGAGTCTGCCGCCTCCAGCACCGGAAAAACGCCCAAATGACGAGCGACAGAAACTGCGGAAGCCCCTTGTGGAAACATAAGGACTACTGCAGTCCCAGCATCTAACACTGCCCATTTCGAGAACGAAGTGGCAGAGGTGACTAGGTTAGGAATTATACCAGTCAACTACGCCAAGACGTCTTGGAAGGAAGACCAACTGGTGGTAGTAGAAATTACTCTCTTAGACAGAATCGGTAGCCAGCACACGGGAAACACCAATTTGCTGGCTAGCACTTTCCACCCTAATAACTTGTATTCACTTGCAAGAGGAAAGAGGCAGCGGAGTGGGTGAAGACAACGGTGCCACCGTTGAAGTCTTGGGAGGGCCCCGCTCTTAAAGCCTTGTCTGAGAAAAACCTACCTCGGGTCCATGTAGTTTTCAAACATTTCCATGAAGCAGAAAAGTTCAAGCCGACAGGCGTGCTAAAATTTCTGGAGGACCAGCACCAGGGCTTGGAACATTGAGTACTGCAATGTACTCTAGAAGAAAACAAGAAGTAACGTAGTGGTCCTAACGTTGGCAGTAGACAAAGCTTTACCAGCAGTGCTGAGAGAGAATGCATTTGTCGGCAGCTACGAGCTTCACTCAGTCTCACCGAGACCCCTGTGGCAAAAAACGGGGACATGTAAGCACGGGAAGACGGCAACGGACGACGGGGAAACCCACCGATCTTCGTGCGAGTAACGAAACAGAAGGCTGTAGAACTGCCTGCTATGGGATTTCTCCCAAAAATTCTGGACGACAAAGTGACAGACAGTAGACTTTCAAATTCCGGGGCGTATCCTCTAGAAACGCCCGGGCCATCAACGGCTTCAAAAACTTAGAGACCATTGGCACTCAGGTACAGATTAACGATGGGTGAATGGAGCAAAGAACGTCCAGTATACTCAAGCCGCCTCTCCAGTTCTTAGTAGGAGGTCCGCAAAAGGAGACCTAGCTGTACCCCTCCAGGAACCATGAATAATTGGACGTACGGTTGTATGATGATCTGTATGATGGCTTGTTTGTCTGTTTGTATGTGCGTAGTATGTATTTATGCATGTAGGTATGGATGTAGAAATCCTCCAAGGATGCTGCTGCATATCGCAGCAGCATGCGCGATTGGCCATTGTAACATTTACTCTTCTTTTGGCGCCTATAACATATACTGCATTTACTTTCACGTTAGTTGATAACACCTTTTTTCTTGCCGCTTTCTCGTTTAACTTTTGAGCAAAATCATTAACCAAGAAGGATGATTTGAGCATTAAGGCTGAGAAGATGTTCTAAGCGTATATGTTTTCGGTAATACATTATATCAGTTTTGGCAACTGATCGCGCCGTGGTCGTATCGTTTTATTTTTGTGTGAAGAGTGATTGCATCGTTTTCAATTTCATATTGCTATATTTCTTTTTAAGCGTTTGAAGCCTAATTATTTGTAAAGGCATGGAAGTGTAAGGGTGTAAGAATTACAATTATATTATAATTTTGTTGATTTTCATTTTGATTCTTGCGTGCAGCATTTGTGCTCTTGTTAATAGGTCTCTTTCGTGTTTTTTTTTTTTCTTTTGGTGCTCTTACAGCTTTTTTCTTGTTCTTTGTTTACCGTTGCTTGAGTAGTGTGAAATTTTCGTCTAAATTAAGAGATAACTTTTCTGATTTTGTTTTCTTTCTTTTTTAGAGAGACCAATAGTCTTTGCAAGTGGGCGGTGATTTCTCCTTTTCCTTTACTCTCTTGTTACAGTGTCAACGTAACGGAGAAATTTTCCTAAATTTTTAGATAATTTTAGTATTGTGATCCTTTTGACTTTGCTCTTTTTTTGTCTCCGCATAATCCATTTCTTTCTTTATGACGTGACATGGAGTGCTTATATACACCATGTCGCGTAAAAACAGGCTCGGAATCCAAAAGATTCGTTTCGTGTTGGCTTTGCGATCGCTTTAGCCATCGCCAGCAAAGTGTGCCGGTATTATCGGCCGTACTGCTGACATAGTCGTTGACCCCTCGAAAGGCTTGCGATGGTCATGTCCTGACTGTAGGAAGCAGGACATTGACTTCTACAAATTATTCACGGAGACGAGAAATGCCTTCTCTGAATTGAGTAAAAATCTCGGCTCATGAACGGCTCTATGAACGGATATTTTGTATTACATGCCACTAGTGACATACCCACCAAAAGTCTCCACCTACTACCTATCACATCGTTATGTACATAAACACTTTTTGCATACACACCAGTTTTACTTTGTTGTTTATTAAAAATCACATAAGTAGTGCAAAAATCCGGAGCATAAGGAATTTAGTCGTGAACAAAGTTGTCAAACTTCTCGTAATGTATTTTATAGTAGTACTACCTTGTTGTGTGTGCAGGTCAACGCAAAGGTTTTGTGTTAAAAACTAGTCAGGAATTAGCGAATTTATCTTCACCAAACTTCTCTCTAGAGAAAATTTTACAAGTTTATTAGCTTCTGGTAGATGTCACAGACCTTAACATGATTTTCGCACACATCGAACAAAAGTCCCATTCTGCACATTCATCCCAGTCCACCGTCTTTATTTATTTATTTATTTTACCTACTTAGACATGAAATTCAACCAAAAAAAATATCAGTCGAATTCAAATACAACTTAACAGTGAATCTTATACTAATTCTGAAGTCTGACTTCAACCAAGGCGCACGCGATTTTTGAGTTTAATTTCTTCTTGTGCATGTGCATCATTATCTATTTCAAAGCTTGCAAATAAGCCGCTATTGCTTTTGAAAAAATATATGAAATCATTTGGAAAAAATATGACGCAATCTTGTACAAGGGATCGATCTTGATGTGAGTGATTTTAATAAAAACAAGTAATAAAGAAGAAAAATTATTTGAAAAACAAAAAGTAACAGTAAAGACAACAACAACGCCAATCTTTTGTAACAAATAGTGTCTTAAAGTATAACTATACCATACTCGCTGCCTTTTATACACATACCTTCATAATAAAAAAACTGTAACAAGTGCATAAAAGTTTTTAAAACATGTAAGTTCTCAATTAATAAAACAAGCGTAACGCTGATCATTACAAAATACAAAGCAAAAATTAAAGCAAAACTAAAAGTAAATCCTGTCACAGTTAGATTCACGCAATAAAGTAATAGCAAGTAAAATATCAAGCACAGTCCCTGCAGGCGGGTGTACACAGAAAAGGGCCCGAAATAAAATAAGCGCAATAACAATACAACAGTATAACAAATAACTTATAACTTCAAGAGCAGTGCGTCTAGAATAACAATAGTAACGACAGTACAAAACGCAATAAAAACAATAACAACGTTAATAACGACGCAACAAGCATAACTACAGCAACGACAGCGGGAGCAGTCAAACAAGCGAGAATGAAAATAAAATAAATACAGTAACAGCAGCAATAACCGTGTCTACTCCAACTACAACAACAATAGTTACAACATAGCAATTGGTATTTCTAAATTTTAGTTGTATTGTCCTGAAATCTACTTCACAAATTCTACTAAATTCTACTTCACTACGAATAGACTATAGTAGATAAGTATATAATGCAATTTTCGTTGTAAGGGAAAAAGGAAAGAAGAATCTCAATAATTCCTTTCTTTTTTTTACTGACGTGATATGGAGTGCTTATATACACCATGTCGCGTAAAAACAGGCCTGGAATCTGATAGATTTGTTTCTTGGTGGCTCTGTGAGCGCTTTGGCCATACAAAGTGTGCCGGTATTCTCGGCCGTGCTGCTGATGCAGTTGTTGACCCTTCTAAGGGCTTAAAATGCTCATGTCCTGACTGTAGGAAGCGGAACATTGACTTCTATAAATTATCCTCGAAGACGAGAAATAGTATTCGAGAATAGCAAAAACCTCGCCCTTTGTGGGAGAAATTTGAATTAATTAACACAAGGTTCGATGAGTATCGTTTCATTGAGCACTCATCTTCTTCCCAAGCCAGTAAAATCACTACTCGTAGTGTAGCGTGCGGTACGTCACCACTAATTCCTCCTAAGTCCGATTCATTGGGGCAAGTCAGTGCTTCCAAAATGTCCTCGAAGAACGTTAGCGTTCCACATATGATTGATTCGGTCTGCAACAAAAACGCTTTAAATAAACCAGGAAATCGTTCTAGTAAAACTTATGCTGAAGTTGCGAGAGTATCTTCTCAAAGTGGTACTTCTCACTCAACTCAGGCGGCTACACCTAATACCAATAAAGAACAAAATAAATCATCCTCTTCCCCTGGCTGTTCGAATATGAATGCTGATCACCAGACTGGGCAAGTCGCACAAGCAGCTTGTGCAATGGCGATAACACCATCAATATTCTCCCCATCTCTAAACTCCCCAGCCGTGAACCCTCCTGTTCCTAGTATTGATATTTGCTTGACGGCAGTTCCTCCTAGAAAACCAATATTTGTGTCAAGACTGGCACCTGAAACATCGGTGGACAACATAGAAAACTATCTGCCGGCAAAAGTCCCATCAGTCAACTTAAACCGCGTTAGAATTTTCAAATTGGCTCCTTCTCAATCTAGAGCAATATCTTCATTTAAAATACTAGTTCCGACTGCACATAGTGAGATGTTGTTAAATAAACCACTGTGGCCAGTAGGGTCCTTAATTAAGGAATTTATTCCTCGAGATCGACCCCGTAATACCAAAGCTGTACTCTTGTCGTCTTCAAATAACGAATTGTTTCTTCAGGCTCATTATATCTCATTTACCAAAATGTTAGGGGCCTAAATTCAAAAATTTGCTCTACTTTCCTAAATTCAGTGAGCACGGAGTTTTCCTGTCTGGCCTTCACTGAAACTTGGTAAAAACCTAATCTTCATTCGTCGGAGCTTTTCCATAATACTTTCCAGGTGTTCAGAAATGATCAATTGAATCGCATTGGTAGTGGTGTATTAATTGCTATATCTGCGTCAGTCCTGTCCAATTCAATAGAATTTCCCACTTCTGCTGAAGATGAATTTATCGCCATTCGCGCGAAAATGCCTAATAAACTGTTATTTATTACCTGCTCCTACCTTCCTCCAAATTGTGATATCGCCATATATAAGCAACAGGCTGCCCTCATTTTTGAAGTGGTCAAACAGTCTACACCCACCGATTTGGTCGTGGTGTTGGGAGACTTCAACATGCCTCAAGTCACTTGATGTAACAGTGATAATTCTGGCTGTTTGATTCCTACTTCAACATCTGATAGAGTTGTTGTGTTCTTTAACGAATTATTTGATCATACTTTAGTTCAATATAATCGTACGCCTAATTGTAATGGTAAACTGTTTCATCTCTGCTTTGCCAATTTTCCTGAGATTAGTGTAAATCGTTGTCCACCTTTTAGCTTACCTGAGGATCCTTATCATCCAGCATTGTGTATTTCCTTTCATCACAAGTATGATGGTTCGTTGAACTGCCTTTATATTCCAAACCCACCCTTTTCCACCAAATATTATGATTTTCGAAAAATCAATATTGTATTGCTAAAATATCATCTTTCACATATGAGGCTTGATTTCTCATCTGGTGGTATTGAAAGCTTATTGTCATCGTTCTACAATACATTAAATCTAGCTATTGCTGCATCTGTTCCGATTAAGCTGTGCCGTCCTCGAAGCAGGTGTCCCACGTGGTTTAATAAGACAATTCGATATTATAAGAATCGGAAAAACAAGATTTTCAAGAAATTTTCGAAAAATGGCTCTTCTTTAGACTATTTCACGTACCAATACTATTGCAGATACCTTCAGTTCATTAAATACTGTAGTGTGATCGCATATCGACATATGCATCCACTTTGAAGTGCAGACAGAATTATGCTGAATCTGCATAATTCTGTGGGAGAAATAAAATAATAATTTTGTCGCACTTCAACTGGCTAAGTATTGCATTACGAAATGCAATACGATGCCAGGCGCTCCAATTAAAATAATTATGTTTAGGCTAGCATTAATTTTATTGGTAAAATTATTGTATAAAAACAGGTGGAGAAAATAAAGAAAACCAGTTCTTTTACACAACTCAAACTTAAGCGTTTAATTCGCTAGGCGTTCAACCCGCCTTCTAAATAGAAATATAGGGACCGTCTCTTGCCGAGTTTTATTGGCATTCATAGAGACGGAAAGACTTGGCGCATTGAAACCGAGCAGGCAGTAAAAATTTAATTAGAAATACACGTTGCTCTATGCAAGAACACTAGGCAGCAATCTTCCGCAAACAAAATATTGCACCGAAAGTTTTATTTTTCTTTACAATACTCTCTGTTTGCTAATCCTAAATAGTCTTTTAAATTTATTAACTCAAAAAGAAAAATTTCCACACATACCTCGTATGTTTCTTTTAATGGCTCTGATTCCTTGGATGATTGTGAAACCTGAAATCTCTTTGTTGAATGCTTCCGGCGAAACTTTTCGACTGCTAATTCGTATTTATTCACAAACTACCCATATCCGACAGCTAACTTGGTTTCAATTCCTAACTTAGTTATTTCTGAATATGACGTTTTTAAAGCTCTCTAAAATATAGTTGTGCGGCTGAACCTGATAGAATTCCATCATAGAATTGCACTGTCGAGTTATGTGGTGTTATTTCAAAGATTTTTAACCATTCCTTGAATTTAGATATTTTCCCTTTGTGTTGGAAGAGTAGTTTCTTATTCCTAGTTTCTTATTCCTATTCACAAATGTGGTAGTAGACAACTTGTTGAGAACTATAGTTGCATCGCCAAGTTGAGTGTCTTACCTAAACTATTCGAGAGTATTGTGACTCAGCATCTGGCCTTTGCCATCAAATCGTATACTTCTCCACCCCAACATGGCTTTCGAAAAGGTATATCTACGGTCACCAATCTGTTAGAGGTTACTTGTCTTGTTTTCGAGGCTTCTTCCAGTAGCTCTCGCACCGATGTCATATACACTGATTTTAGCAAAGCGTTTGATTTGGTTAATCATAAATTACTTATCTTTAAACTTCAAGCCACTGGCTTCCCTTCGCATTTAGTTAAATGGAAAAGCTGTTATCTGCATAATAGGTCATTCAGGGTTTTGTTTAACTTCACCACCTCATATGAATTCCCCGTGATGTCTGGCGTAACTCAAGACAGCCACTTAGGACCCATTTTATTTAATTTATATATTAATGACCTACCCTCGGCGATTAAATCCAGCCAGATCTTAATGTATGCCGATGATGTGAAACTGTTTTCTTCCTTTTCCATAAAATCGCAATCACATCAGCTTCAAATTGACCTGAATAGTTTGGTTTCATGGTGCTCGTCGAATTATATGACACTTAACCTAAATAAATGCGAGAAGCTTTCTTTCTCCAGGAGGAAGTCATTTATTACCCACTATTTCATAGATTCACACAAGTTGGAGGACGTCGAGTCGTTCACAGACTTAGGCGTTCTCTTTGATCATAGGTTACGTTTTAACTTACACGTCGAGTTCTGATTAAGCAACGCTAGGTCCGCGATTGGTTTTATTAAGAGGTGGTCCAAAGAGCTTGATGATTCTTATGTTACCAAAAGACTGTACATGTGTTTGGTTAGACTTATACTTGAGTATGCTTCTATTGTGTGGTCTCCTTCATATAAGTGCTATGTAGATTCAATTGAATCTATTCTTGCTATTCGCCATTAGGAATTAGGTTGCGTCTGCTTCTCTTCCCCTCTATGAAAACAGGTTGCTCCTGTTGTCCTTACCGTCTCTTGAGAAACGTAGATTTGTTCTTGGCGTTTGCTCCGTAATCAAGGTAATAAATGGTGTTATTGGCTCGCCGTCATTACTTGGAGAAATAAGTTTTAATGTCCCTAACCGCTTCTCTAGGCACTTTACCTTGGTTAAGGTTAGTCATTGTAAATATAATTATGAGCTGTTTAACCCGCTCAGAGTTGTTTGCAAGAACCTAAATAACGTCTATCACCTTTTTTCATTATCGGATACTTTAAAGTCCATTAAAGCAACATTGCTTAATACACGAGATTTGCCAATGTCGTACTTAAACTAGCTCTTAATCCTAAAAAGTCACTATGATTCGAAAAATAATTGTTGTTAACTATTATCGGTTGCCAAGCTAATGCATGTTTGCGATGGCTTAGGGGTTCATTTGCAACTAGGTTCTGTACCGGTTGTACGTGTGGCTCTATGCTAGTTGTATACATGTTTTTTTTTTTTTTCCTTCTTATTTGTTTTATTGTACTTATACTAAGTTTTCATATTAATTAATTTAAGACTTACTTTAAGAGTCAATTGACCTCGACTGTCATTTGTTTTAGTCGAATTTCATATATAATTGAAATAAACAAATAAATAAATAAATAAATAAAAAAGCGGTGAATGATTTATTTGCTATCTTTCGTGTGGACACTTTTGTGTATAAGAACAAAAGTAGTAAAGATAATTTCTGTATAAGAACAAAAGTAGCAAAAGTAATTAATTTCCTCCTAAACTGGTTTACATCCTACGACCTTACGCCTACTAACCCTTTTATGACGCATCGTAGAATTAGAAGAGTGTAATAAAGCTACGTACTGTGATCTAAACAATGAATATAATATAAGAGTTTATTTATGAAGAATTCTCTATTGGATATTACGATCGCCTATTCCTGTGCTTAGTGTAAGTACTACTCACTGCGTGTGGAGAATAATAGCAATAAAAACGTATATTGGCAGCAGAACAAAATGAAGTTGATTTTGTTCTACAGTAATTTCCCTTGGCATCGATCATTTTAAAAATACACCGTCGTATTTCTGCACTTCTTTAATAATATTGGGAAGCTATTATCTAATTTTACTTCATCTCCTCTCTTGTCAGGCGTTTCAAAGAGTATTTTTGCTAACTGTGTGCTTATATTCCTGCCATGAATAATTGAGAATGTTGACTTACCAATAATGTAAATCATCATGATCTATTACTCAATGCTGATAATATAAGATCCCAGCTTCGCTAGTGTGAATACTAGGATAGTTTAATGGCATTTGATTTAAAATTAGTGTGGCAAAATCAGAAAATTTCAAGTACATCAAGATCGCCATGCAGTGTGTTTCAGTAACAAGAGACTTCTAAATATACGCACAGGCCGTGCAATGAAGATCAACCTTTAGTTAGAAGAAGAGAAAATAGTATACTGTCTATCAGGCGTCGAAGTGCCTACACAGCAATTGCCAACCCAACCATTGACAATTGCCTCTAACCGGCAAATGATATGCCCTTAACTGATCATAAGTGCTACGACCATTACATTCATTACGGAGTATTTATAGGAAATTTTATAAGTTTAAATCGTTTCTGCGCAGTTACATAGTAGACTACTTACTCTATAATATGTACGTATATTTATGTGTTCATTATTAATTTAATTTAAAATAGTAATAGCGGAATCAGCACTTTTACTATTTTCGCCCAACAATACATCGTTAGACAGCATTGCTGCATATATTTCAATCACATGTAGTTAGCCGAAAGGTGATTTGATGTTGAGCGGATCGGAAAAGTAATGAAATAGTTGATGATAAAAGTGCTGAGTTTATCGCAGCCTGTAACAGCACGCTACACTAACTACTTGAGCTTAGTCTCTTGCAAATTCATGTGGGAGTGAAAAGTACATATTCACAAGATAATTATACACTTGAGTGTTTGCTGGACTTATTATAACTGAATTGTTTTTTCAACCAACTTTGGAAATTTGGAATTTAAAATGACTTAACTAAAAATCCTGAAAATTCAAGATAGAGAGCGACACCGGAAGTCTGTATTTTGCAGTTAAACTGTTCAATAACTAATGTTAACTATCCCGTCAAGGCAAAATATAATTGCTCGTGGCCTATTTTTCGATGCAAGCTACCAGTTAAGTTTGGCTTATACAGGCGTATTGCTAGTTCACCCATCATTTTAAGTTAGTTGAAGGTAGTTATATGATGTCTATTTCTCGCTTTCGTATGTCGAAATAGATAGCAGCAAAATCGAAAGCAGTACATGTTTTAATTTCACTTCGTTGTACTTTGAGCTTAATGGTACTCGCACTCAGCAATTAAAACAGACACAAATTACCAAACGATTGTCAATTGTTCATTATTTTCCTTGGAAGAAATTACGTCATCATATTTCTTCAGCTTCTCACGTTCCAAAATTGCCGGAATTGTAAATACCTGTCATCGCCAATGCGCTAGTTTAAATGACCCTGCTTTGGATACAATTTCATCGTTGGAATTTATCGGAGCCAAGTTTGCTAAAGCAATTGAGTTGTTAAGATAACAATGTAATAATCAAGTTTTTGGATTCTTTTTGGATTTAAAGGTGTGGAGAAAGACAAAGCTGTAAGCTTACGCCAATTCAATGACGACCTTAAGGCCCATACGCTGGCACTGCAGAAGAGAGAAACTTGCGGATGGATTCTTACTACATTCAACTACTTTAAAATTTAATGCACAATCATTGGCTAAATAAGAAAAATTTCTACCGATTAACAAATTTATGTTATGGTTCTCAATGGAATCGTTTTTGGATAACAGGTGTCGTAGGCTGGAAAATATAGGTAGTTATTGGACAGACCAAATACCAAACCATTCAGTTAACAAAACAATTTTTTCACGTGAAATCCTCTTGCAGCCTCTATTATTCTCTTTTTGGAAATTTAAACCCACCACAACGCTACGAGCAGGCGTAAAGATTGCATCAATACAATTGCGGTGTCGTTAAATCGTTGTTAATCAAAAATAGCGACGGAAAAACACCCACAATAATAACTCTGTAGCAAAGACGTAATTGACCGCAATTTATTTTTAAGGAGGTGAATTAGCCACAGAAACAAAAATTGCAAAAAACCAATATATTTTCTTTTAACGTTTTTCCAAAATTTTTTTGAGTATATATATAAGCCACATTCCTTATTAGCTTAGTCTATTTAAGATCAACAAACCAATTAATAAAAAAACTTTGGATTTTCGAAAGGCAAGTGATATATTGTTAAATGTTAGTAAATAATTCTTTCGTGTTAATCAACGTATAAATATTAGGCAGATTGCTTCGACAAATCATTTTATATATATTTATATAAGTTTTAATGTTCCTAACCGCTTCTTTAGGCACTTTACTTTGGTTAAGGTTAGTCATTGTAAATATAATTATGAGCTGTTTAACCCGCTCAAAGTTGTTTGCAAGAACCTAAATCTTTAAAGTCCATTAAAGCTACATTGCTTAATACACGTGATTTACCAATGTCGTACTTAAAGTAGTTTTTACCCCGAAAAAATCATTACGATTCGAAAATTAATTGTTGTTAACCGGTTGCCAAGCTTATGCATGTTTGGGATGGCTTAGAGGTTCATTTGCAATTTGATCTGGTAACGGTTGTGGGTGTGGCTCTGTTGTCTAGTTGTGTACATGCCTTTTTTTCTTATTTTCTTCTTATTTGTTTTATTGTACTTATACTAAGTTTTACTAATAATTATTTTAAGATTTACTTTAAGAGTCATTTGAACTCAACTGTCATTTGTTTTTGTTAAGTTCCTGTATAAGTAGAATAAATAAATAAACATCCAACACGGGTGCTCCAGAGCCGCCTTGCTTGTTGACGGCAATATAATCTTTTTTCCATTTTCAAGGCTTATACCAAGGGATCTGGTAGCAGCTTGGATTATGATGACATTCCATAATGAAAATCTATCAGTAGTAATAGCCCCTGCGTATTTATCGGGCGCGGCAAGGATACTCACAACCGAGGTGTGAAGCCTTGTGCGGTACATCCAGCTCCGCAGACTGGACTGGTTAATCGTCTGCGATTTTAGCGCCCACCGTGATTTTTGGGGTAGCTCAAACGACAATCCCAGAAGTGAATAACTTTTTGAATATTTCTTAAATCATGTTGTTATTTTAAATTGAGGTAAACAACCCGCTTCTAGAAATATAATTAGAGAGGAGATGTTGAATACAACTCTCGCCAGTACCTGCCTAAGTTCTTCCTTCTCGGAGGATCACGTATCCAGCGAAGTCTTGTTATCGGACACTCTACATATATGGTACGGTATTTCAACGGATATAGTGTCACGCCAGACCTACAGAAATTTCAAATTTACAAAGTGGAAATTTTTTCGTTTCCTACTTTCTGAAAACATAAAGACATGTCCTCATCTCCACAACCGCGCGGCGGATATTGAACTTGAAGTCTAAATACTGTATTCACATAAACAGTGAAGCGGTCCTCTAAAGAACAAGATGCTTACAGGAGACCTGCATTGGTGGAGTCAGAGGTTTTAAAAGTTGAAATTACAAAAAGCCCTTACCACATATAATGCTGCACAGAAATGATTAAAGCGGGCCACCTGGAGGCTGCATTGCGAAGATATAAATCACCTTCCCGACGCAGCGCGGCTCAAACTAACCCTTGCTAAAGACTAAAGCAATGTAGTATGGTTTCTAAACAAACTAAGGTAGGTTACGGAGGAAGTCTTGAAGGCGTCCCTTGCTGGAGACTCACGTTTCTGGAAGCCTAGAATATCCGCGAGCTGTGGACCAGGCGTTTCATAAGCAAACAGACATGTCGAGTTCTAGGGCTTACAGTCTCAAATCTTTTACGCCGTGTTCAATGGGTCCTGCACGCTTTCTGCCCGTACAAATCGATGGGACTGCCACCCCCACCCACAACTCGTGAGAGTTTATAAACCTAGCCTTCTAATGTATTCCACGAATGAAACAAAGCTTAAGCGATCCTTATACTGAAACAAACGGGTACAAATGACATCAAAATCATATAGACCTATTTGCCTGAGTTTTTTTCCTTTCAAGTTAATGAAAAAAGTTATAGACAAGTTTAACATTGGCAGCCGAAGTGGAGTTGGTTGAGGGGGTGGGGGGTACACAAGTACCAGCTTACCTAGTATAATCGAGAAGGAAATAGGAGTCAAGTAACCTCTCTCTCATGGGCTTTCTTGATACAACAGCGATTTTCCATAATACATTATGCGCGACTATAGAGACAACTGGAAAATGCACACGTAATAAAGTTGATTGCAAGCTGCATAATCAATACGGTGAAATTAAGGCTCATTATCTCAGAGCTAGCAGCCACGTCCTTGACTACTTGGGCCAAGAGAGGATGCCCTTAAGGGGCCTGCCTCTCTACTCTACTCTGTTCCGTAGCCATAGATGAGCTAATGGTAAAACTAAGTTATAGAGTATGCAAGATATCGGCTTATGCAGACGATTTGATAATTGCCGTGATGACTTACCATGACCAAACACTTACTGAACGCATACAAAAAACCCTGAGCATAACCCACAAACATTGCCAGAATAACAGATTACATGTCAATTCACAAAAAACAATACAGGTTCCTTTCTCGAGAAACAGGGAGTTGACATTGAACAAAGTATAGTTATATGATGTTGTTCTCCATTATTCAAATGACTTCACTTTCCACCTGTCAGCGCCTTTACGGTAAAACATGAGGTATAAGCACAAACATGATTTATTGGTCTTATGCCACCATAACCCTTCCTATGCTACCCTATGAAGTTCTAATCTGTTGGCCTAAGGTACAACAAAAAACGGCGTCTATGCTACTAAACAAAATCCATTGTCTCGCTTGCATTGACATGGCCGACGTGATGATATGCTGTCCCTTGAATGCCCTACAAGCGTTGCTGAGCATAAAGCCTCTTGCTATAGCTTCAGAAAGAGAGGTTTGCTTGAGCACATTCAAACCGTTGACTATAGACACTCTAAACCCGGGAAATCTGAGGGGCTGTTCAAAATTGGAAAATTGCAGATCTTGGGCTGGTATATACGACCGGAGTTTTCAAAAGGCCGCAGCACTGGGATACACACCCGCCATATTCCCAGCCAAAGTCTATGCAATCCTTTTATGTGCCTCCGAATGCTTAAGAACGCAATGCAGGAGAGAGCCGATATGCCTTCACTTCGATAGTCAAGCCGCCTTAAAGGACCTGAAAGGGCAGACTATAAAATCTGGGCTTGTGTTGGAGTGTCTTCAAACGTTGAATCAGCTAGGGACGTATATTTATGTGCCACTAATATTGGTGTCTGGCCATCTTAAATGGAACTTTCAAATTTATTAATTTCTTTGGGTTCCACTTAGCTGAAAATTTGAAAGGATTATGTGTTGTAAAGAACGGACGAACGTGTCTATGATGAGCTATCTAGCTTCGGAAGCCATGGGGGATTTTAAAATTTATTATACAAACACACCGCAACCGCTTGCAAACAAAGAAATATACGTACATCAACTCTTATGTGGGGTGGACGAAACCTTCTTACCGAACGGGCTGACTTAACACCGCGGGCCACCCTTCACCCTGCACCCTCTACCTGCAGTCTCCTTCGGTCAACGAAGTTGGGTCCTATGCTGAGCCGCTTTCTTTTGAACAGAGAAAATTCTATTTCATTTTTATATTCTCTTTACAATAAACGCGTTCTACACATATATTGAGTAAATGGAAAACCTTCCGAACGTTTAGACAATCAATTAATCACTTATAATACTACCAGTGGTACATATAGATACATATGGAAAACAAAAAAATAGATGTCTTTGTTGGTTTAAAGTGGGTACACTACCTTGTCGGTTTGACCTCACGATGCCCGATAACACACGGGTTAATTTTGCGTAACCGGTGCCCTCGAAAGAGTTGGACAACCCTTAAAAGCTAGGGGCCTACACAACACTGGAGGAACCAGATATATTTACTGTACTCAATACCCACTCTGGGGAGTGTTGAGGCCTATCATTACCTCTAATTAGTCGCTTTAGGAATGATAGAAACCACTACGATACCCTCGAAGGGCCGTACCCAGCAGTCAGAACTCACACATTGGTTAAGTGCTGCGTTCAAACTGGGAACTGGACATACTAGATTCCACCGCGGTTGTCACAAGTATGTAAATATGCAAGCTTCCCCCCGAAGCAACGTGGCAAGCATCAATCTCTAGTACACCAATATTGTCACCTCCACCCGCAGGTAGTCGTGACATAGCGAGGGAGCTACTGACCCCGGGGAGCTTAAAGTTAGACTATGAAGCGTTTACCATCACTTTTCGCGCCATAATCACTCTTGCCTTCTGATTAACAATAGAATCTCGGCTAGCCAACACCGGACTACCCTTCTTCAAGATATGTTAGCATCGGGTGCTACATCTGACTTGTTGGCTCTTGACTCCTACTATATCAACGTATTTTACGTTACCAGTTGGTTGGTTAGTATTTCGCAATATTCTATGAGAAAATAGTGCTTTTTCCACTGTACCCCTAAGCTATATTTCAGAAAACTTGTCGCCAAAAACAATCAAATCATAGACCTGGTACTTAACGCACAATGCTGACGACGTTGCGTTTCACATTGTCACTACTTACAGAAGATCCATTCTCGCTGAAGAATTCAGAATGCATTTCGACGGCATCAAATAATGTTATGTTACAATCTCCTCGTGAACAGAGTTAGATTTCTGTCGATGATATGAGCGTATAAGCGTTTTAGTGCTTAAAGAACCGAAGAAATTTGTTCATAAAAGATTGATAATACTTTGATAAATTGGCAATTTAAGTTCAGTAATAGCCGTGACACGCTTCTTTTTAAGAACCAAAGAAATATTGAAACAACAACAAAAACTCAAAGAACAAAGAAAAATTAAAAGAACAAAGTAAAGCTAAGAATACAAAGAACAATTATAATAGAGTTTATACACTTGTATACTTACTCATTAAATTAAACTAAAAATAGTAAGTAAATAACAAATAGATGTATACATAAAACTCTTCGCCATAAAATTATCACCCATAACAGTGTGCGATAAAGTGCCATTACGTCGTGATCACCACATTTATAGTAGGATAAACTTTGTAGTTACGCTAAAAATTATTTAAAGCCTGCTTTGAATTTTTAATTGTAACAGGCCTTATTTTTATTAAAAAAAATAAATAAAAATAACGATTGACTATCTAAATACATAACTTAAAAAAGTAAATATTAATTCCAGTGAGGCCACACATCTACAAATAATAAAATAAAACCAAAACCTTCTACCATTATTAAGGGGTCGTTTCTGCTCATTGTAGGTTCAATAGGAAACTTGGCATCATCCTTAGCAATTGCTACTAACTCTACTCCAATGAGTAATAGTAATTGTGAAATAGTTATAGTTTCACAAAGTAAATTTGTATTTCTGTCTAAAATAGCGTCCGACATTGTAAAGCATTATACCAGAACTAAGTTGCCGCTCTTAGATCTGAGTAAATGCAGTGTTTTAAGACACAGCAGCGCAGAATTTTTTCCTTTCAAATTACTGTTCCATCAGAAAAAATTTTAAGCAAATCTTTGCGGCCTGTGAGTGCTTCTTTCTGTTATGAAAATATTAGGGGAATGAAATCTAAGCTGCGTAACATTTTTCTTCAAAGCTTGGGCCGTCCATCTCAGGTAATACCGCTCACCTGTGATCGGGTCAAAAATGTAAATGTGACAATAAAAAAGTTGGCGGTGTACTTATGGCAAAGTCTACCTCACGCACGTGCCGTCTGGTGCGTGGACAATAAACTTGAGAGACAATTTTTATGTCTCTGGGAGAGTTATCGCTATATAGAATGCCGTATATTCCCGCGGCTTTAAATTCATCTTTGTATAAGCAGCATGCTATAGTTGTTCAAGTAATATCTAAACTGCTTAAAGCTATGGAGAACATTGTTGTGCTCGGTGATTTATCTAGGGTTTCTTGGGAGGAGATAAAAAACCCCAAAGCATCATTATCCTGTATTCTTGCTGTAACGAAGATTGCTTTTTGAGGGTATCAGTAAGCCATATCTCAGTAAATTAAATCAATTATTCTGAGTACGTGAAACGTTGAATAACTGTATTTCAACATTTTTTGGTCTGCTCAATATCGCTGTTCATTCATGGCGTTACACTGAAAAGTCGTAACAATTGTATAGACTGGTTTAATAAACCATTAAAACCGATAATTAACCGTAGACATAAACTCTCTACAAAATACCTTACCTGGGTTTTCAGCCTACACTCTTGGGAGAAAAACTGTCTTCCAAAATAGCTACTCCTCTTACTTGCAAAGAATGAGAACTAACTTTAAGAGGAATCCGAAAAGTTTTTTGATGCGTTCGTGAATGCTAAAAGGGAAACTCTATTATGTGTATGCCCTTTAATGAGAGTGAGCTAATGGACCCTATAACAATGCCTTATGTTTGTATAAATTTTTTAACAAGCTTATTCTAAAAAAATTTTTGCACAATCGGAGTATAACTAGCGTATTCTCCCGTATAATATTAAATAGCTTTCTATAACTTTAGGAATTCGTCGAGACTTATTTTCTTTAAAGTATACCTACTCGACTGGTTTAGATGGTATGTCCTCCCTCATTCATATAAATTACTACGAATATATTGTTCGAACCCTCATCGATATACTCGATTGATCGCCAGCAATGGGTGGAGAAGTCATGGAAAACTGGTCTCAATATCTCCATTTTGGGGAATGGCGGTAGAAAGGACAAACAAAACTATAGGGCTACAGTCAAGCTTAGTCGTATATCGAAGCTTTTTGAGAAATTGGTAATAAAATGTTTACAACAGATAATTACTATTTCCTCCTGCTAGCATGGTTTTATTTCCGTTTGTTTTCCGTAACTTAGGGACGCTGTCAAAGAGATTTGCAAGCAGCGAACACTACCAAACAAATGTTATTTATACTGACTCCAGTTAAACTTTCGATGGGGCGATTGTGAAGTACTTATCTCTAAACTTACTTTATATGACCTTCCTGGCTAAATGCATATGCTCTTATACAAAAAGCCGCTCACAATGTATCATCCAACTGTGCTATCTAGAGAAAGATATTTTTCACGTGGAATACCACAGGGTATATACCTTGGCACCTTACTTTTTGCTCTGTTCTTGAATGATCTGTTATATGTGATTCGATACCCAAGGATTTTAATGTATGGTGAGGATATGAAACTGGGTTCTTTCATTAGATGCAAGATCAAATCATCTAAAGCAAGATATAAATGCCTTAGTGTGTTGGAGTAAAGTAAATGTCTTTTCATGTCATGTCTTCAAATGTCATGTCTTTTAGTCCGAGTAATTGTTAGAAATTTTCTTTTTGTCGAGGTTCGCCTATTTAGATTCGATAAAATATACATAACCAGATAATAGAGGAGTTTCCATATATGACAGATATTTTTATTATTGTTTTTGATCCCATAATCCGCTTCGATTTCCATACACACCTAATTCTCTTTTTACGCAATAGATACATTCCCAAAAAATTCACGTAAAAAAGGTATTGGTTAAATGGGAGAATAGTAGATTGGTCTTAGACCTAAGAAAGCAACTGAAAAGTACAATAAATAATATTAAAATATACGTGATAGAGTTCACTTAAGAGTTTATCTCTTGCTTACAAGTGTTAATTCATTAAATATATTGTTACGAAAATCCCAAATCCAGTTAATGCTAACTAATTGATTTTTCCCAAGTAACAAATTTCCTAGTTCACATTCGCGGCGCGTCATACAGCTGCCGGCCAAGGAAAATGATTAGCAGAAAAGCAGGTTAACGGATTAAAAATGAAGCCATGAATTTAGGTGATTGTAACATGCTTGTAAAAATTTATATAAGTAGACTATTTGCGGAAGGCAGTTTAGTCGAACGAGAACATTTGAGTCGGACAAGGACATCTGAGTCGGAAAAAAAAACTAAAGTTGAGAAGTCGAGAGTATTGCGAAAGTATAATGTAAATAATCCTAGTCTTAAAGAATAGATTGTAAATAAAGAAACTTGAAGTTAAAAGCACTTTGAAGTGCATTTCTCTTGAAAATAATATCCACGATCTAGTGATACGGACCGTATCATAGAAAAGCGGAAATCCGTAACAATATTATAAGAAAACTTGGAAAGCCCAACATGCCTAGCTCATGTATGCATATCATCGACATAATCTCACTGAATTATGAAAAATGTAACAGGAATCTACAACGCATATTTATCAGAAGTGAGAATGGAAAAACTTGTAAAAATATAAAAAAAAAAGACCAGAAAAATTTATTAAGAAAATTCGTGGAATATTAAATATCGGGTTAAAACAAGAGAATTCATGTAAAAAGAGAATTATTTACTTTTTAAGTAGTTTTAAATCAAATTTCTTGTTAAGAATTAAGTTATATTTAAAAATAGTACATGTAATTGCTCTGGAATTCATCAAACCTTGGTCTCGTGAATTTGATGACTCTTATATTACAAAGAGTGCTGCGGTTAGGCCAATTCTAGAATATACCTCAATAGTGTGGTCATCCGGTTATGAATGTGATATTCATTTCATAGAGCCAATACTAAAATATGTTTTTCACATATTTCACACAACGTCAGTTCTTTTTTATCTCTATTGGCTTTTTGGTAAAATTGATTAATGGGAAAGCCTTGTCGTCTGCTTTCCTTAGGGAAATTAATGCTATTCCTCCGCAGCTCGTAACGTATGATTGCATCTTGTTACAAATACAAACCTGTAGTAGGTGAGATTGTTAATCTCACTCGCTAAGAATTAAATAACGTTTAGAGGAGAATCGGAAAAAAAGAAAAGTGGGAACTGCAACTAAGTTCGAGGTCTCCCATTGCAAATCATGGGCCGAAGATGACCAAAGGTAGGGTAGGATATAGAATGGCCCATCCATCCATTTAATCCTGTAAGTGTAAAGCACGTATAATTCCTTTAGAGGTAACCGTCTGTGAAATGTCCGTGAGACAAAAATTTAAAACCCCAATGTCTCCTGAACTGGTGAATTGCCAATTGCTATTAACAATTCATTATAGCGTTTTAATTCGCTAGATTAAAACGACGTTCCATCCGCCAAAATAAAATTAGCTAGGGACTGCTTCTAGCCGATCTTTGTATTGGCATTAAAAGAAGTAGACCGACTTAGCGGTCTGAAGCCGAGCAGTATAGGAAAACATTCCAATTCCATACACATTCATTACACAACCAACAAACCTTAAATTTATCACATCGCGATCCTCTATACACCAACTTAATTTATTACAATACTAACGTTTATGATCAGTTATTCCCCTTTTATGATTCGATTAGTCTAAAATGTTAATAACCTGCTCGCTATAATTGTGAACTATACCACCTTCCATATAGTAATTATTTAACTATATTGAATATGTTAAGGAATTTAATAACTATAAATTTACTGTTTTCTGTTATTGTTAACGATATAGATAATATTGTCATAAATGTGTCGCTTCCAGCGTCTTTGTATATTGTGAATGATTGCCTTGCATTAGTCGCACAGACAAATAATTAATTAACTAGTAAGTAGTGTAAGACTGCTATTACGATATAAGCCTTTCGGTGCGTACAAAAAAAAGTTTTTGTTTTACAAATAAATTAGTTTCTTTCTTTAGACTAAAGGACATACTTCTTTCTAACAAAAAAAGTCCAACTTATTTCAAAACATGTTCGTCGATATGATTTCGCACATGGTATTGCTTAAGTCATATTAAAAACTCAAGTTTTGCAATGATAATATGTGCGTCGGCCAATGAACTCCTTTTTTGTAGTAACCCACTAAATTTTGTAGTTGCACTAAAATATGCAACATTAGTAACTATCCAATATTTCGTATGTATTATTATTCTGTCTGTCATTCTTTTCTACTTTAAGGGGGTAAACCACCTAAAAAATTAGATTTTTTGATATTTTTTTGGAATAGACGAAATCGTTACAGAACAATTATATACCAGATCATTATTAAGCGAACTTTGAAGTACCAGGAAAAAAATATTTTGAAAATATATTAAAGTATGGCAACTCCGTAGCCATTCTCTGGGGCCATTTAAGGAACTATGCGGCTATATAGACAATATAAAATTAAAGATACTGTAAAAAATCGAAAAAAAAGATGAGAATTGTTTTATATACGCAGCGTTCCCTTTTGAAAAATCGTACTTGCAAATAAACGCATTTACCGTTTTGGAATATGTATTTTCTTATAATAAAATTTTTATTAATTTTTTCTGTTATTCGGTAATTCGAGGACCATAAAATTGATTTTTTGCTACAATGTGCCTCTTTTAGCTCATCTGTCAAAGGCCACGCAGCTTGCTGATCCGCTTACTGTCGGTTTGAAGACAAAAATTGTAGGATTCAATGCTCATATCCATGTGCAATATTTCTGTTATTCGTAAAATATTAGTAAGGCCATCATTGACAGTATACACGCAACATCTTTCGTTATGTTCACGACTTTTTCGGCCTAAACCATAGCATTGAAGCTTTCGTTATTATTTTGCAATGATTTAGCAATCATTAGTTAGATATTTATTTGACAAAGGCACAAAAATTCAAAATTCAAAAAAATTCAAAGGCCGCAAAATTTGAAGAAAACTATTTATCACGAGTAATGAATTTTTCCCACACATTCTAGAAAGTCCAAAGCGTCTGTTAAGCAAAAATGTTGATTTCTTGAAAAATTGACAATAGTTTACCTCCTTAAGTTGTAAATAACGAATTTCAATCCTGTGAGATTGAAACGAAATAGCCAGGCGACCTCCGTAATTTGCGTTAGTTCAACTGTGGATCTTGAATTTTCAAATATCCTACGGGGCGGCATGGTGAATTGTGTCTGCGCATCGATTTCAGTGACAAATACTTGTTATGATGGCCTTGTACGAATATATTTCGTGCCAGTCCTGTAGACCCAACAGTTTCGCGAATTGTTATGACTTCAACATACTTGACGAAATCGGGCCCAATTGCCTTACACATTCTCTACAAATCTGCAGACGTCAAGCTCGGACTTCCCCAAACATCACAGATGTCAATTCTGAGAATATGTACAGGCTATATCCAATGTTGTGGATATACTGAATTGCGGACGAAAGCCGTTCATACATCACAGACATTTGAGCAAATTGCTAGTCATTTTTCGAAAAATTTGGTTTATTTCTTCTGGCCTATTAGAATTCTTAAATAATTATTGTCATTACCGTCTGAATATAACCGACTATTAGGAAACTTTATAAATTATTAATTTTTCAGTATTGCTGAAATCTTCTCTTTGTTTACTTTGTTAACCGAATATTAGGAAACTTTATAAATTATTGATTTTTTAGTATTGCCGACTATTAGGAAACTTTATAAATTATTGATTTTTTAGTATTGCTGAAATCTTCTCTTTGTTTAAAGCGGTGATTCCTAGCTTCCGAATCTTGATAAGACATGTGTCTAAGCGTATGTAAATTTCTAGGTCAATAAAATGTCGGGTTCGATCGGTGGTAGTGGATATTAGAATCTGTAAATTTCTAAGAAGTTCTTGTACACCATTTTTTTACCATTTGTTTATAAATAAATTTTTTTTTTATATTTTAATATAACACAGGTTTTACTGTTTGCTTGTTTTACGTTCACTTGTGTTTTAATTCTTTCGAGTATACATCAGGATAGCTGAACGTAATTCTAGGTTGATAACAAAACGAAGTAGTGCGATTGGCCTTTCACTATAATCCCAGAAACGGCGGCTTATATCATAAATGCCATGGTGACTCACAACGCGCAACTATCAGTTCGGTGATGAGCACTCCGAGAATACAACTAAACTTAAATACTTAAATACGCGTAACCACAGCGTAACCATTTAAAAGGTTGTATAAACTTAAATCAATTTATTTTTAATTATTGATATTCAAATATTGATGATATGATCAGGATAACGATAACATTACTTTATAATGCATAAAAATAGTAATAATTTTTATATGTATTTGTGTAGTGACAAACACAATTAAAGGTTCTTTTTAGATCTCTTTATTAAACCTATTAATTTTACTTTTATTTTACTTCTGACCCACCTGAAGTGTGGTCAGTAACTTATATAATAAATTATTATATGCTAACTTAAGCAATTAATACAATTAAAGTAGGTTATTACTAGAATGATAACGTAAGCAATTAATACAATTAAAGCAGGTTATTACTAGAATTACGACTATGTGGGTTACAACTAAATTAGGCCATCTTAACTAGGTTAGGTGTCACATTATGTTGAAATGTAAACTTTGCGTAAATTGTAAATCACGGTAGAGCGCGACAGATCGATAATGCTACATTTGATAATAAAAGTTAATACAAACAATGATATTAGTAGATGAGAAAATATTAATGTAGTAATGTATTAATACACAGCTCCAATACGGAGATAACAGCTTTAAGATGTAAAAGGTGTACCAGTGAACCATAATAATAATAAAATATTGATAAATAAATGTACTAAACTGTCATTTCCATAGATGCAGATAAAATCATATTGTAAAGGTTGTAAAGATGGGGAAAACATTATTCTTCCTAACTAAAGGCATGGTTAGGAAACAGCAAAATGAATAGTTTGTACATCAGCAGTTGAAATATTATTATTATTATTATTATTATTATCTAAATTTAGCCAGAGAATAAATTCTAAGACTAAAGTCTTAAAAGCACTAGCATCTAAGGCTTTCGGCTTTTTATTTATTTATTTATTTTTTTTAATATTATTATTATATTTTTATTATTAAAAACTCTACCGCACTTGAGGTTTGAACCCACGACCATTGAATTGCTAGTCGAGGCGGATATTTTAGAAACAAAGTATGAACTCCTATTGTAGTTTTCCATTCAATAAATGCTTGTTTATTAAAACACAAGGCGAGGGTAGCTATGTAGTATGTAAAGCAAAAAGAATTACAACAGAAACATGGAAAGAAAGGCGTTAGATAATTGACAATGCAAATTTGCAAAATCCATTAGTGCATAATTAGGTTAACAAAAAAAAAGGGTGGATGGAATACGAATGGACAGAAAACGTTAATTAGCGCAATCATTAATAAACATGTTGCAATTACATATGTTGATTTCTTTTTTATGAGCTAAATAATATGACTTAAAAAATTATGCTGCTTAAGTAAACTGGACTTTATATTATGAATAAAAAGAGGCGTATATATTACACCTTCATCCACAAAAAAATTTTTGGTTTATATACTAAAATATTGGTATTGTAGAAGTAATGTTATATTATTTATACAATATCATACATGTGTATTACGTTATATATATAGAATTGCGTGGTTACGCATAAAAAAAAAATAATAGGCATAAAGGTCTCTTAAGGTTATGCTTATCTAGTTGTTATAAGACAAAAAATGAAGTCATGATGGGAAGGAGCAAATTCACGCCAAGGATAGATAAAAATATATTATATTGTTTTATATTCAACCATTCGCGCTACGCGCAAATTATGTTTCGCCGCATTCGCGATTTACCTGGTTGTGTGTAAGCTTGATTATCATGATTATGACTGTGATTATAATTTATCATTGATTATTATGATTATATCAAGTGTGTCTTATATACTAAAATGTAATTACAATTAACGCTTTTGTTGCTAAGAATTAAAACTAGTTCATAAACAGGATGTAACAATAAAAATTACATAAATGTTTCTGGAAGTCGAAATTATTAAAATGTCATATAGACAATAGAAATTACGTCATAAAAATGAATTAAATATGTTGACTAAAAGTAATTTGTGGTGAAATTAAGTAAGTATATTAAATACGTTACAAATACTTTTGTTTTATTTTTTTAAATATTTTATGTTACATTAAGATTATTTAAATTAATTACTTTATATAGACCAGTGCATGGTGATTCATTTTTCTCTTGTTTGATTCCTTAGTAAGACTAAATCTATTTGTAAGTACACTTTTTTTGTTAATGTCAGATTGTAGGTGCCATTTAATTTTGGTTGAGATAGTAAAACGTTAGCCCTTTGTAACGCAAATTATAACTTGGTTTGTAATTGAATCAGATAATTATCAAATTTAATCGCGTTTCCCACTCTTGTTTAGAATGTGAGCAAGCACATACGGGTGTTTTACCGCAAATAAGTTGCAAGAAAGACATTGCTTCCCTACTAAATACTCTGTTCTGTTTCACGATGCTGTCCTAATACACGCTACCTTTACCCATACATCACAATTATCCGGTCTGGTTCACAATTATGACTTCCAACTTCGTTTATTATTGCTGATCGCGTTAATATTGCTGATTTCTTTCTTATATAGCATTCTCATATATTTTTTTAGATTTTTTAAACACTCTTATATTACATATTCATATTATACAATACCATCATATATAAGACAAGCCGTTTCACTGGCAACATTTGCACAACAAAATTATCATGGCCTACACCAAGACATTCCATGTAAATAAACACTATGAAGGGAACGAAAATAACTGAAATATTGCTGAAATTTATACAACAAGTATGTGTAAAGCTAGGCACTATTCATATCTATGAGAAAAAATAGAATCTATTGAATAAGCCTGTGCGTAGATGTTCAGCCCTATAGAAAAAATATTCGTGTTCGGTTGTGTATGCGCTTGCTTACGCAATTTTGTGTGTGCGCGTTCAATTTCTGATTTTTCTGTACTTATTCTGCTTTTGGTATTTTGATGTGAACATATTGTTATAACCAAAGTTGCGTTCTTTTTGTTGAACTACTGCCTTGCTGCTTTCCTTCGCCTCTGAGTAAGCTAATGTGTGAACACACCGCCGAAATCTTCCTACCAGAAAGAAAGAAAAAATAAAGCAAGCGAGTTTAGGAGCCAAACTGAAGGTCTATTTATTCAATAATAAATTTCTTGCAACGAGCTCCTGGAATTAGCTTTGCATTATATCTCAGCTACAGAAGGGGAAAACCGCTTAAAATAAAAATTGTAACTAATGAATTGCATTGATTTTCGAATGATAAAGAGCATACCATTTTGGTCATAAATATAATGCTTACTATTGCAAGAAAAATCTCCGGCAATTCCGTAGCAATTAACATTCGTTATCGAAAAATATTCAACGCGAAAAAACTCTTCATTTCAAGAAAAGTAGTTTGTGAGATGTGTGCGCGGCTTATTAAGTAAACATAAGTAGCGATTTAACATTAAAAAGAGGAGCAATGTGTTAGTATAACTTTGGCCATTTCCACAAATTCGTATCCATAATCATTGATACTTTCATGTCAATTACAAAAGAACAAATGGAGGCAACGCTGCCTTTCATCACGCGCCATGCAGACGTAACCAAAAATGTTAACCGCAACATTGCGAAAGGACGGTAAGAGTAGAATAGCTTGTGAAAGCACCTAACAACGGATTTAAATTCAATTCGTTTACAAAACAAAAGCATGGCGGCATGTCGAAAAGTAGGTTTTCAAAAATGATGCTAATATTTTGTTTGTATTGGTTTTGCTTTTTCAGGGTTGGGCGGATCACAAATTCGAGGCGAAAAGAACATTGCGTTTCAACGAATTGTGTCAACAGAATGGCGAAGGAGGGCCAAGAGAGGAAGTGGTGCTGACTTTCGACGAAGGAAGAATTGTCGAGCTGCCAAATTTGGAGGTGGGCATCAGTGGCGACGAAGAGTGGCCCGTGTTTGGCGCATCAAAAAAAATTTTTGCTAACGGAACTAGACTGAGCAGTCTTCATTATTTGTTGCTCTGTTGCGCTTTGTCAATAATAGCGACAGTGATGATGTATGGAGAGATTGACATTACACAAATGATTACAAATTTAGACGAATTAAGAATATTAATTAGACAATTCGAGTAAAAAGCAAAAAAAAAAAAAGAATTAATTTACATACCTTTCACAAATTTAACATTTTTTGTTTAGGTCCACCTGTTTGTAAGTAAAGAATTTTTTTCGTCATTTATTTTATGGTCAATTTTCAGCTGTTTTCTCTTGTAAACACTACGGTTTACAACAAAACGGTAATTGTGCTTACGCTATAAATCTATGTACTGTTTGTAAAAATTGTTTGCTGTTAATCGGTTGTGTTTTGAGTAAAATATATATTTAAATAAAATATCTTGAATAATTTTGATAAGCTCTAATTTCTCATCATTTTTCAGCGAGTTTAAAGTATTTAATACTTTTCTGAAATGTTCTTTCGAGTAGTTTTTGCTTATTTTATTAATACATATTATATTATAATTTTCACGTACTTATCTCGGGGGTCCCGTATGCGATAGCAGCATTGAATCACGACTTTCATGTTTTAGGGGTCACGTAAGGACAACAGCTGTTAAATGTACTGTCTCATACTTGTCACATTAAGCAAAAGAGCTCACATTTTGTGTTAGTATTGGTTTTTCTGAGTTAGTATTGATTGTCTTGAGTTGCATTTACAATTGTAAATTGAGAACAAACTAAAATCCAAAAGAAATGTGTACTTACAAACAACTGAACCAAAACAAAATATAAAAAAAAGAAAACTTATTTAAAAACAAAACCAAAACACAACACAGAAAAGTCGCAGAAACAAAAATTGCAAAAAAATAAAAATTTGATCTTTAAGATTTTTGCACAATTTTATTTAAGTGGATATATGAGCCATGTAATTTATTGGCTTGGTTCATTTAGTATCCACAAAAGAAAAAAAAATTGATTTTTTTAAAGTAACGTATAATTACGAAAATCCCAAATCCAGTTCATGCCAACTAATTGATTTTCCCAAATAATAAATTCCCTAGAGAAGAAAAACCCAAGTACACATTCGCGACGCGTTATGCAGCTGCCGGCCGAGGAAAACGATCAACGGAAAAGAAGGTTAACGGATCAAAAATTAAGCCATGAACTTAGGTATAGTGATGTGCTTGTAAAAAAAGTATATAAATAGACTATTTGCGAAGGGCAGAGTCAATCGGACAAGAACATTTGAGTCGAGAAGTCGAGAGTATTGACGAAATATCCTAACCTTAAGGAAATTGATTATAAATACAAGAATCTTGAAGTGAAAACGTGCAAGTGTATTGCTTTTAAAAAGAAAAACCACGGTCTAGCGATACGAACCGTACCCAGAAAAGAATTTCGTAACAATGTAACAAAATTATAAATGTGCAAATGTATTATATACCTAACTACAGTGTTGGAATAGCATTTGGATGCAACTTGAGCTTCTTGATTAGGCGGTGGTCGAAATGAAGCCTTAAAATTTTCCACATAGGCTTAAGTGATTCATTTGCAATCCCCAAATAATCGCACCATTTGTTCTTCACTCGATTGATTTTGGGAAGCTGTACAAACGAATTATTTCACCTTCATTGCACCCTTCAGTGCCCCACCCAAGGCATTTTCTACGTATTTGTTTCTTTAGCATTTTTTAATAGAGAATATTAGAATATTAGAGTTGAGAAGTCGACAGTATTGCCAAAGTAAAATGTAAGTTATCCTAGCCTTAAACAAATTGATTGTAAATAAAGAAACTTGAAGTGAAACGGTGCAAGTATATTTCTCTCAAAAAGGATATCCACGATCTAGTAATACGAACAGTATCCTAGAAAAGCGAAGTTCGTAACAATATTATTGAATGTAAATAAATGACCGTTTCATGTCAATCAATATATAACTATTAGGTAGAATTTTTCGACACATAATTTTACATCATTTGATGAAATGCGATCGAGGTTTGCGACAAAGAATGGTGATGAGACGCAGACAGGCGCTTTGGGATACTTATTTCTATTTCATTAATGTTCGTTTTACTATTTCATTCACAACTTTCGTAATAGAGCTAAATATATGTATATATTAAATGTATAAAAAACACATAAAGTTAAAATTGTATCAAGATAAAGAATTAAAATAATCCTCTTTCAGATCTACTTAGAACAAAACATAAAGAATTTCACTAAGATCTTCGTCATCATCCTCGAATCACTTGGGGCCTGGCGAAAGACGAGATAGACTTCTTTCCAGTTTCGGTACGTTGCCGTTGAACGACCTATTACCCTCGACTTTCTCCTTTAATAATTGTTCCCTTAATAATTGTTGGAATGTCTCTTGGAAGCGTCTTTCATTATCGACTTGCTTCTGTTTTAATCATAATAATCATCAGGTGATTACGCCAATTTGCAAGTCTCTTCAATGGCTCGTGATTCACGCAGTTGTGCGATGTATTCACTCTGTATGGTACGGTAATTTACGCTTTTCCAAGTACACGAATGCGTTGCGTAATGGTGTATATCATAGGACTTAAATCCTAGGACTTGAATCCTTATTATATCTTTATTTATAATAGAGATGTATGTGCGACAATCAATACTGCATTGGAATTTTTGAAGAAAGGCACGTTTTAGTATTCCATCGGTGACTATCGGAGCCTCTTCAGGTAAAATTTGGACTTTACGTTGTAGAATATAATTTACTAATATAATACTGTGGAGCCTAGTCACCAAATTTGTTGCTTAATTATACCTGTTAATTTGTAGCGGTCTGTCTAAATATCAATTCGGAATGTCTTCTTTGCAGAAGCTAATATATCCACCTGAGTCAACTAAAAAGAAATTTAAAGGTTTTGGGGGGTTAACTATTATAAGTTTTACCTACTTTTTTAGTTTCACGAATATTAGTCCCATGTTTGCGATCAGTTCCTTAAAGTATGTTGGAGGAAAAATTTCTTCGGGTACAATTCTTTTTTCTGGTTTCTTACTGCCTAGTGTGGTGATGGTTTTGAGTTGATTGCTCCTACGAGAATTAACGCAATTATAATGTGAAGCCTTAGAACTGTTGGTACTGTCGTCGTCGTTGCGGTATCTTAAAGGACCCACAAAATTGTTGTAGTGTGCGTATGGTACTGGCTTTGTCAGCCAATGCAGTGGGTTTGAGTTCGTTCCATAAACTTTGCTTAAAAACGGACAGAGCGTGACCATTCTATGAGGGCATCCTTTCTACCTGGAACGCATTTAATTAACGCAGTGTATTTAGAGTCGGTGGATGATAATGCATAAGTTTATTTCGGTAATGGAATTCAATTCATTATGTTTTTTGAGAGTTTTTTGTTTCTAAACCTACTTGTGTATAATTTTCAAAGTTGTTCAAAATTCTTAGAGAGTTCTGAGATGAAAATGGCTGTAGGTAAATTGGTGGAAAGTTTGGCTAGATAGATGAAATTTATTGTGATGCCATGAGAAGAAAAAGAATATGAATTAGAGAAGAGAGTTGTGAATTAATATATACCATACTATTGACCGTCAAATCATAAAGATACCAAAAACAACAGTGATAAGGAAAATGGTCAAAATATTATACAGAATATAGAAAACACTATAAATTTAACGTTTTGATAGTAAAACGACGTCAGGGGAACGTTGCGTAAGCTATTTTGAAACTAACTTAGTTTAACTTTGGTTTGGTTATTTCTGAAAATGACGTTTTTGAAGGGTTGAATTCTCTAAAATATAGTTGTGCGTCTGGACCTAATGGAATTCCATCATGTGTACTTAAGTCTTAGGCTGTCGAGCTATGTGCTGTTATCTCAAAGATTTTTACCCAGTCCTTGAATTTAAGTGTTTTCCCTTTGTGTTGGAAGAGTAGTTTTCTTGTTTTTATTTACAAAAGTGGGAGTGGACAACTTTTTGAGAACTATAGAGGCATCGCCAAGTTGAGTGTCTTGCCTCAACTATTCGACAGAATTGTGACTCAGCATCTAGCCTTTGCCATCAAATCGTATATTTCTCCATTCCAATATGGGTTTCGAAAAGAAAGATCTACGGTCACCAATTTGTTAGAGTGTACTTGTCGTGTTTTCAAGGCTTTTTCTAGTGGCTTTCGCACTCGACGTCATATACACTAATTTTAGCAAAGCGTTCGATTTGGTTAACCATAACTTACTTATCTTTAAACTCCAAGCCTCTGGCTTCCCTTCCTATTTAGTGAAATGGATAAGCTCTTATTTGCATAATAGGTCACTCAGGGTTTTGCTAAACTTCACCACCTCATATGAATTCTGCGTTACGTCAGGCGTACCTCAAGGTAGCCACTTAGGACCCATTTTATTTAATCTATACATTAATGACTTGCCTTCGGTGATTAAATCCAGCCAGATCTTAATGTATGCAGATGATGTGAAATGGTTTTCTTCCTTTTCCATAGAATCGCAATCACATCAGCTTCAAATTGACCTGAATAATTTGGTTGCATGGTGCTTGTTGCATCATATGACACTAAACCTAGATAAATGTAGAAAGATTTCTTTCTCAAGGAGGAAGTCATTCATTACCCAGTATTTCATAGATTCACACAAGTTGGAGGACGTCGATTCGTTCGCAGACGTAGACGTTTTCTCTGACAATAGGTTGCGTTTTAACTTGCACATTGAGCTATTGTTAAGCAAAGCTAGATCCGCGCTTGGTTTAATAAAGAGGTGGTCGAAAGAGCTAGACGATCCGTATATTACCAAAAGGCTGTATACATGTTTAGTTAGGCCTATACTTGAGTATGCTTCTATTGTGTGGTCTCCTTCTTATAGGTGCTATGTAGACTCAATTGAATCTACTCAAAAGCAATTCCTGTTGTTTGCTCTTAGGAATTTGGGTTGGGATCCGTCTGCTTCCCTTCCCCCCTATGAAAACAGGTTGCTCCTGTTGTCCTTACCGTCTCTTGAGAAACGTAGATTTGTTCTTTCTATTTCTATTTATTTCATTCTTCACATGCAGGAACTCGACTAGTAACAAATAACAGTCGAGTTCAAATAGCTCTTAAAGTAAATCTTAAATTAATTATTAATTAAAAACTAATGTAAGTACAAGAAGACAAATCAGAAGGAAAAGAAGGAAAGGGAAGTACACAATTAGCACAGGGCCACACCCACAACCGGTACAGGACCAAATTGCAAATGAACCCCTAAGCCCTCACAAACATGCATAAGCTTGGCAATCAAAATAGATAACAACAATTCATTTTCGAATCAGAAAGACTTTGTAGCGATAAAGCTGGGTTAAATACGACATAGGCAGATGACGTGTGTTAAGCAATGTGGCTTTAATGGACTTTGGAGAGTCCGATAATGAGAATAAATGATAGACGTCATTTAGGTTCTTGCAAACAAGTCTGAGCGGGATAAACAGCTCATAATTGTATTTACATTGGCTAAGCCGAACCAAGGTAAAGTGCCTAGAGAAGCGGTTAGGAACATTGAAACATTGAAACTTATTTGGCCAAGTAATGACGGCGAGTCAATAGCACCGTTTATTACTTTGATAACGAAGGAGACTCCAAGAACAAATCTACGTTTCTCAAGAGACGGTAAGGACCTATTTTCAATGGCGGGAAGACAGGCAGTCGGATCCCAACCCAAATTCCTAAGGGCAAACAGCAAGAATTGCTTTTGTATAGATTCAATTGAATCTACATAGTACCTATATGAAGGAGACCACACAACAGAAGTATACACCAAACACATGTGCAGCCTTTTAGTAATATATGGATCATCAAGCTCTTTGGACCACCTCTTTATGAAACCAAGAGCGGACCTAGTTTTGCTTAACGAGAACTCGACATGCAAATTAAAGCGTAACCTATGGTCAAAGAGGACACCTAGGTCAGTGAACGACTCGACATCCTCCAACTTGTGTAAATCTATGAAGTAGTGGCTAATGAATGACTTCCTTCTTGAGAAAGAAAGCTTCTTACATTTATTTAGGTTTAGCGTCATATGATTCGACCAGCACCATGCCACCAAATTATTCAGGTCAGTTTGAAGCTGATGTGATTGTGATTCTAAAGAAAAGGAAGAAAACAGTTTCACATCATCAGCATACATTAAGATCTGGCTGGATATAATCATCGAAGGCAGATCATTAATGTATAGATTAAATAAAATGGGTCCTAAGTGGCTACCTTGAGGTACAGCAGACATAACAGGGAATTCATTTGAGATGGCGAAGTTAAACAAAACCCTGAATGATCTATCATGCAGGTAAGAGCTTATCCATTTCACTAAATGCGAAGGGAAGCCAGAGGCTTGAAGTTTAAAGACAAGTAATTTATGATTAACCAAATCGAACGCTTTGCTAAAATCAATGTATATGACATCAGTGCCACTAGAAAAAGACTTGAAGACCTGGCAAGTAAACCCTAACAGATTGGTGACCGTAGATATACCTTTTCGAAAGCCATGTTGGAGTGGAAAGATATAAGATTTGGGGGAAAAAGCCAGATGCTGAGTCACAATACTCTCGAATAGTTTAGGCAAGACACTCAACTTAGCGATGCCTCTATAGTTCTCAATAAGTTGTCTACTCCCATATTTGTGAATAGGAATGATAAAACAACTCTTCCAAGACAAGGGGAAAACACCTAGATTCAAGGACTGATTAAAAATCTGAGAGATAACGCCACATAGCTCAGCGGCGCAAGATTTGAGTACGCATGATGGAATTCCATAAGGTCCACGCGCACAACGGTATTTTAGGTAACTCAACCCTTCAAAAACGTCATCTTCAGAAATAACCAATTTACGTATAGAAACCAAGTTAGATATAGGGTATGGGTAATTAGATGATAAATCAAAACTAGGAGTCGAAAAGTTTTGTCGGAAGTACTCAGCAAACATATTTGAGATTTCAGAATCATCCGAGGAGTCAGAGCCATTAAAAGAACCGTCCCCTTCGTAATCAAAGTAATAAATGGTGCTCGCCGTTATTACTCGGAGAAATAAGTTTTAATGTCTCTAACCGCTTCTCTAGGCACTTTATCTTGGTTAAGTTTAGTCAATGTAAATATAATTATGAGCTGTTTATCCCGCTCAGAATTGCTTGCAAGAACCTAAATGACGTCTATCACCTTTTTTCATTATCGGACACTTTAAAGTCCATTAAAGCAACATTGTTTAATACACGAGATTTGCCAATGTCGTACTTAAACTAGCTCTTAATCCTAAAAAGTCCCTATGATTCGAAAATTAGTTGTTGTTAACTATTATCGGTTGCGAAGCTTATGTTTGCGATGGCTTAGGGGTTCATTTGCAACTTGGTTCTCTACCGGTTGTGGGTGTGGCTCTGTGCTAATTGTGTACATGCTTTTTTTTCTTTTTTTCCTTTTATTTGTTTGATTGTACTTATACTAAGTTTTAATAATAATTATTTTAAGATTTACTTTAAGAGTCATTTGAACTCGACTGTTGTTTGTTTTAGTTGAGTTTCTGTATAAGTGGAATAAATAAATAAATAAATATCATTTGATGGAAAAAGGTCCAAATTCGCGATAGCTTTTGTGCTTTTTAAGGACCCTGGGACCAATTTTGTATTGTAGCCATTTTGTAGTTGTTGCGTATTTTGGGATTACTCGCAATGAACTGCAGCAGTTCATTCAATTGTTCCTTGGAAGCTGACTTGCGATCGCAGCCATTAAATACTAAAAAGAGTCTATACAAAAGCTCAAAAAATACTTACGTTTGTTCCTCTTGTTAGTCTTAATATGCAATTTAAAATCTCAAGAAAGTGTAAAAACAGACTACAACGGCCAATAACTTCGATTGCGTTTTGAGTTCTTTTTCTTTATAATGCCTTCATACACACTATATTTTGCCTGATATTTTTATATTATATATATCGTTTATTAAATAATGATAATAATATGAATAAATTTGTTATGTTTTAATGCACATTCATTACGTATGTTTACCTATTTTCCTTAAAAATTTTTCTTATTGAACTAGGGCATAGAACATTGTTGAAGTCATAGTAAGGTGGCAAAAAACGTTGTTAAAAATCTTGCATTTAAAGCCTTTTCTGCCTATTAGATTAGATATTGTTTAATCGGAATCATCATTAGATTTTCAGTTTGTAAATTCATAACTCGAACAATCATCGGAACATAAGTAATGAATGTGCATAATTTGATAGAGGAGTTGTTACCATCATTACGGCGGCGAGGTAAAAGCACGAGAGCACGAAAAAATGCAGATTCATTGTTTTAAGGAATAACACAATTGTTAGCTTCGTCAATTTAAAAAGTGCACTAAAAACTACTTTACTTATACGCTTTTTCCTTATAATTAATTGATAATTTTTGAAAATTTATATTTTCTTTTCGTTCCAATTCCCATCAATAGTCGGTTTCTTTATCAGAGAGGAGAACCAGCTGTTGTTTTTTGGATTTTGAAAGCCACAATTGAATGTAAATAAAAATTTGCTTATTTTTTCTGCTTTTTCATTTACACATGAATGATAGCAATGAAAATGCCACGAGAGTCTTACGTAATCAAAACAAAAATATTTATCAACTATCGGCTTGATGGCGAACGAAAATTAAGAAGAGTAGTGCAACAGATGCATAAATAATAAACATGTGTATGTTAGTGATTAAATGATACCGACAATATTATTGTATTTATTTTTTTTCTTGTGAAGTGGAAAACCATCAACAGGCGCCCCTGAGGGCTAGTGTGAGACTTTAACCCGCTAAAAACCACCCCCCCTATTCCATACCCCATGACACGACCGTTTAGGTATACCTTCACAGGGAGGGTACGTTGTTTCCGTTGACGCCCTTCGTTTCTCATTATGTTTCCGGCGAACACTTCTACCGCCTTCCATATTTTCAGCTCGTGCAACGTATTTGTCACGTAAGGGAGAGGTAACCCTCCAATTCCCGTAGTCTCTGTCGTTCGTTATGGTATTTCGGACAGACAAAGAAAACATGTTCAGCGTCTTCGATGCACTCACAAAAACTACAAAATGAGGCTGCTCTATTTTAAACCTATCGAAATATGACCTAAAGCAACTATGGGCGCTGATTAGTTGTGTCAAATAAAAGTCAACCTCACCACGTTGCCTATTAACCCAGGGCCGTAAATCGGGTATGAGCCGGTGCGTCCATCAACCCTTACTCGCACTACTCCAGCGCTCCTGCCATTCTTCCAAAAGTCGCTGTTTTGCACGGTGCTTAGCCTTAGAGCGCATAGCCTTTACGCTGCATGGATATCTATCGTGTATGACGGTATACCGACGGCCTTTACATTATTGTCGCAGTTATCACTTCTGCGATCAGCTTTCTGCGGTCTCGCCTAAGGCCACGCAAATTTGGCAGTAAGCGCACCAGTGATTTCGCTACCTTCGCTACCGTTTCGGCCGTGTATTTCAGATGCCGTTTAAACGAAAGTCTGAAGTCAACCATCACTCCTATGTATTTTATGGCTTCTTGTGACTGTATCCTCGTGTCTCCCACTTGGATAGTCACTTTCTCCAATTCTTCCTATAAGAGATTAATACCGCTTCTGTTTTCTCTTCCACCAGATCTAAATCCGCTGACCGCAGGAACGTCTTAATCATGTCGGTGGTGTTATTCGCTGTAGTGATAATTCCCTCCAAGGTTTTTGCTACGATGGTTATCACTATGTCGTCAGCAAAACCCACGATGGATGTTCCCTCAGGGAGAGGTAGTCTCAGGATATCGTCGTACATTACGGTCCAAAATTTAGGGCCTAGTATTGAAGCCTGAGATACGCCTCCAGCCTTTCTCTGCAGCCTTTATCTGTAACGTATCGAAGTTTCCTACCAGTAAAATAGCTACTCACTATATATATAAGATATGGTGGGGCTCTTCTTTCCTGTAGGGCAGCTATGACACAATACCAGTTTGCTGAGTTGAAAGCATTTTTAATGTCTAATACTATTACTAAGCAATACTTCTTGTTGCCTTCCATCCAGCGTGTTCCTTTTATCGCTTCTGCTGCAGTATTTGTGACCAATTTTATTGCATCGATTGGGCTTTTCTTTTTCTGAACCCGAATTGGAAGTCCGACAGCCCTTTAGAGCTCTCCAGTGATTCTTCTAAACAATTTCGAATGATCTTTTCATACAGCTTGACTATCGTATCCAATAGACAAATAGGGCGGTATGCATTCGCAACATGCGACGGTTTATTCGCCTTTGGCAGCAGCACCAGCGTTTGTTTATTTTCTTATCTGGGAAAATTTGTTCTTTCAAACAAGCGTTGAAGGTGCTCGCAAACATAGCAGGTCTTGCCAACATGGCTTGCTTAATAGCGCAGTTTGGGATGCCATCAGGACCCGGCGCTTTCTTGCCTTTTATTTCCTTTGCAATCGCAACAATCTTCTCAGGCCCGGTGAAATAAATATTATCTCTCACCTCAATCAGTGGCACATATACAAACATAGCTTTCTGGGGAAAAGGGTGCCGATTATTTCTTCCACAAATTCCGCACGGCTTGGTTGGTCTGAATATTTAAGCTTCTTCATTACCAACTTATACGCCATACCACATGGGTCCTCATTTATCTCGTTAATCAGGTTCTGGAAGCAGTTTTTCTTACTGACCATAATTGCTTTTTTAAAAAGCTTTCGCCTGCGTTTGAACTCTTCTTGGTGGCTGAGACAAGCACTAATCCCCGCCGATCTTTGGTGGACACGCCTCGCTCTATTGCATTGAGCGCTTAGTTCTACTATCTCGTCTGTCCACCGTACTATAACCTCCGCGGAAGCCTGAGCTGAGTTTCTGGGTTCTGCTTCTTCCAACATAAGCTCGAAGAGTTCTTTGTCTAGAGATTCTGATTTATATTTAGGACCCCTGAGAGGGTGTTTTACCCTGTTCGCTCGCTGGCTCTGCTGTAGTTCCCAGATTACTGCTACATGGTCACTGTGGGTATAGATGTTGCTTATACCCCATTCTATGCGCAACGCCAATGCACTGCTGGCCATGGTAATATCGATCGCAGAGCCATAACCGTCTCTGTTGAACGTGTTTACATCACCTTCGTTTAGAATTGTCATATCCAGTGAGGCTAGGGATTCAAGCACTATTCTGCCCTTAGCGTTCGTCCACTTGGTACTCCAATCAGTCGCCCAGGCATTAATATTGCCGGCGAAAATTACCGGTGTTTTCCCCTTGCGTCGGTACAAAGCTCATCTGTTCGCTTCTCGAAATCCGCTTTATACTTGGCGGGAAATAGCAGCTGTAAAGGTAAACCTCTTTATATTTAACACAGATGCAGCTCCCTCCTGCTGAGCTAAATCTCATGGTTGGCATATGCGAGCTGCATTGCCAAAAGGCTGCAGTGTCTGTCGTGTCCTTTGCCCACGTGTTTCCGGAGCCTAACTTGTATGGCTCACTCAAGACTCCTATGTCAATCGAGAGTTCTCTTACGTTATGTTTTAGCATCTCTTGTGCAGCCTGACAGTTGTTTATATTAATTGGCATACATTTCATAGTTGTCCCTTATTGTTCACGCCAGGTGTATTTACCGCGCAACTTCTGCCGGCCAGTTGATGATCATGAGGCTTGCCTTGTTCCTTGCAAATCCCACAACACGGGCTCTTTATGCAGCCTCTTGCTCGGTGACCTTCTTCGCTGCAGTTTAGACAGCACTTGCTTCTCTCTTTCTTCACTTTGCAGTTTCTAACGATCTGACCTTCCTCTAAGCATCTGTAGCATTTCAGTACTGCAGATTTTTCTCTGATCCTGCTTACTACCCAACCAACTTTAATTTTCCATGCTTCAAGTAACTCTTTAGCATTATTTGTTGGGACTGTTAGAGTTGCTGTTTGTGTGCCGGCATACGCCTTCCTGATTGACATGACTGCTTCTTTCTTGATATTCAAGCTGCTGAAACTCCTATTTATGGCCGCTATTAAGTCATCCACCGAGGTCACTTCATCTAGGTCTTTAACTCAATCTTTGTTTTCTTTGTCATTAATTTGATGCCAGCCTCCTGGCCGAGCGCTTTTTCCACCAATTGCTGGTGAGCAGGGTTTTCTACTTTCACACTTTGCTTAAACTCCACCCGCATTTCTCCTTTTAATATTTTCCGTATTCTGGTCATATTTTCGCCGATTTTTTGCAACTCAGCATCACTTTTAACTCTTTTCAGCAAATCGCTGTAAGACATAGAGCCCGGTTGCTTGATTACATTGGCGCCTGGCTTACTCACCAATTTGATTGGCTTGGCCTTTTTATTTTTTGCTTGGACCACGGTCCACACTTCATTGGTGTTTTTTTAGTGCTTTGGCGCCTCATTATTGGGATTTATATCATCGCCCGTCCGTTTACTTTTTTTCGCAGGAGTAGTGTCCGCTGATCTCTCTTCTCTGAGCCTTTTCAAAGCGTTTACTCTGCTTCCTTTTTCGGTCTGAGTAGTGCTATCTTTGACCGCTCTTTTTGGCATTTGATTTTTTAGCTCTTTCGCGACTATTTTATGGAGCACAGCCAGCATATCCGACAAATCCCTCATTAGCTGATGAATAGTACGCCAGGAGGGAGCGGAAGGAGTTGGGGCCATCATTTCGATGAGTTCTCCAATTTTCTCTCCTAGCTCGACAAATGAGTTTTCACCTTTCTTTATCATCCGTGACTTATTCTGAAAAATCGGCAGTGAGGACTGACTTCTCTCCTGCGTTATTTTCCCGCCCAGTTGCTCAGGTGAGCGTTGGATTCTTTATCATCCGTGACTTATCCTGAAAAATCGGCAGTGAGGACTGACTTCTCTCCTGCGTTATTTTCCCGCCCAGTTGCTCAGGTGAGCGTTGGATTCTTTATCATCCGTGACTTATCCTGAAAAATCGGCAGTGAGGACTGACTTCTCTCCTGCGTTATTTTCCCGCCCAGTTGCTCAAGTGAGCGTTGGATTCGAGTGCTCCTTTTGAACGGATCGGGTAACACTTAAGGACTTTCCCGCATGACTTGTGCGCCTTGAGGTGTCCCTTTATTTCCGGTTTTGGCCGGCATGATTTTCGTGTTAGTGTTTGACTGTGTAAAACTTTTACGTAGTTATGTTTTGTATATCGGGCTATTTGTATTTATCTACTTGTGTATGCATGTATGCAAATGTATGAGAATTCCTCCTATGTTTGTGTGTGTATGGATGTATATTTTATGTATATGTTTGTGTGTGTGTATTCGTGTGTGTATGTTTAAATGTATTTGTATATATCTACTTGTGTATGTGTGTGTTTGTAAAGGCCTTGTATGTAAGTCTGCTTCTTGTGTGGAGAGTATGTTTCTGTATGTAAGTTGCCGTCGTTGGCGTTATTTTCTACAATTATGTACTTACTTTACTGTCAGTCTTTGTCCCTCTGCGGCCCTTGCTCGGTGAAGGGTTGACCAATACTGCTTATTAATTTAATGTCGCCCTCAGCTATGCTACTCTAAGCTAGTCCTCGAACAGCAAGGAGTAAGTCTGTGCTATTGCTTGATATTTTAAAATATTCTCCCAAATGCACAGGGTTTCTCTATAGCAGCAATAGATGGCAATGTCCCTCTGTAATTTGGTCCCTTTCTTTTGTTTATTTACTTGGGTGCCACTGAACGCCCCCAATTAAACACGAGTAAAGTAAAGAAACACGAAATCTGCGCTTTCACACTATCGTTTTAATGGCTTTATATCTAATTAAAAACGATCAGAAGCACTGTCCCACTTTTTAATATCGTTAAGTTTCCTTTTCACTAAAAAAATTTCACATGGAGTGATCTTCTAATAACAATCGCCTATGATATAAACGGAGCACTTAAGAACACGTTCGCGCGCTACGAAATTACAACAATCAATATTAAGTACTTTATGTGACTATACATACGTGAATGTTATAATAATAGCAATAAGATGTGTACGGCAAAACGAGGTGTCACCGGCTTTGCACGTCGCTCAACAATGAAAAACAGAAACAGAAAATTTCTGGATTTTTCCAAGACGCATATATTATAGCACATTATTTTAGCTATACATGGACACATTTCTGCTTGCTTTAACAAAACCAACACAAAAATTTGATACTTATCCTTACCATAACATCAATATAATTTAAGCTGCTGTATTTTCCGAAATTCTACTTTTTGAAAGAAAATATTGTATTCATTTTTGATAAATAGTTATTTGATAAGCAAACTTCAATATTCGCTTTTCCTTTTCCATACATATGAAAGATACCTATAATTCCCAATTAGTAATCATATTATAATTGTTACTATACACTACGCACAATATTATACATTTAATTGAATCTAACATTTACACCAATTATTGGTAAATATTTTCAAATCTTAACATATACATTCTGTTCTTTTTATGTTTATACCATAACAAAAATTCGTTCTCGTTTTTGTTTTGTACTACATGTCATTGCACAAGCGCATACCGTATGGAAATTTGCATGATGCTCTAGCAATCGTTAATTCTATCATATGTATAAAGTGGGCACAATTATGCAGTGATCATTTCTTAAGTAAATATTTTGTTTTCGCTTTTGAGGTTTAATCGCTTACTAAAACATATTATCTCATCTTACAACATCTTAATGTGAATGTACATAATTTACACATGCAAAATAATTTTTAGTACAGTGGACAAACATACATATATATATGTTGGATTGAACTTTGGACTTACAAGTACAATTGTACACTACATTTATTATAGCAAATAATTCTTATTATTGGTTTTGAATTTTAAATAGAAATTCAGAAACACATTTTGCGAGAACTGTTACTCTATTTTCTTTATGCTATTCTTGCAGAAATTAACCCTATTGATGTGCGTTGGCAAAAAAATGCTGGTATAAACCCACTAAAGCGAGTGTTCGAAGAAAAGCACTAGATTTGCTATTCACTTTTCAATCAGTATTTTGGCCAAGCACACGAAAATCCCAGGATAAATGCTCTGAGTTTTATTCTCTGAAATCAAATTTATTGCTACCACCCGGTGGTAGTTGAACTAATATTTATTTTAACTTAGACGTTACTGCGATGAAGATCTATGAAAATCTGCGAAATATATTTTCAGACAGTTATGTATATGGCGTCATGGCCAATGTTGTCCACTATGTCACGTGCAGTGCGTGGTAAGTTGCACATATAAAAAAGCCAAGACAACGATCTAGTAAACAAATTGTTCTGTTCTTCAAAAAAAAAATATTTGCGTCGTGCGCTCTATGCTCCGCTTGCAGGGATCTTGGTAAAAACAAATAGAGCCGACTCACCCGACTCAAAATAGGGTTTTTCATTACACTTTACCTAAATCAAGGGGCCAATCATGTAAGCAGGTGACAATAAAATAGGCAACAATCGTCCAGAGAATTTAATCATGTTGGCAACAATAAAATTGTCGTCGCTGAGAACAAATTTGCATTTGTATTAAGTACAAAGCAAGCAAAGTTACCACAAGTCTCTCTTTTAGAATCGCATTTGCAAAAAAATAGTTGCAAGAAAATAAATAGAAGAAAAACTGTGAGAAAATGAATTATTAATTCAAAAATTTTAAAAAATTGCAAAAAAGGCTGAAAGTCTGAAATTATATTTGTGAAATGTGAAGGAAAAGAAAAAGAAATTTAGTAAAACTATAATTTTTTTTTTTTTTTGAATATCGAGGTAAATTAAGTAATTTTGACCAATGGGTATATTTGGAGCGCAATGTATCGTGTTTTTTCTGTGCTCAAAGAGAACAATGACAACCGCGACGCAGAAGAAGGAAACACCACGAGATGAGTGAGAAAGGCTTTGCGGGATGCCTCATTTATATGAATTAATCACTAACAATATATTATAACAGAACAGTTAGCATTCATTTTTGTGGGAAATCTGTAAAAAGGATACACATTAAAAATTAACTTTTTCTGCAATAAAACACCTAAAAATTTTAACACTGGACTTATATTTATTACTTTTTCCACTTGTCAAATTCTACATTATTTTCTATTCATGTCATTTTATATTCTTTTATATACTTGTTATTGTTTACCATATATAGTTTGTTTACACAAAATAAATAAACGTGAATTTGGCTCTGATTTTTTATTTTTCTCTTAAGTGAAATTGCACTGTAATGGAAAATTGAGAGAAAATATTGGAAATATGGCAACGATGGTGCCTGATTAGCCTCTTGGCGGCAATCAATTGTCTGGTAAATAAAACCAGGCGATAATCGCCTGCTTACATGATTACTCCACAGAACAAAATAAGGATCATATATCGTAACTGACTCGTAAAAAAGTGTAACAGGCTGATAGCAAGATACCAGCGTTTGTCATATGTAGACACTTGAATAACGTTTTGATTGTTTTGTGTTTGGGTATATAATCTAATAGTATAGTGTTATGCATAAATGTCCTTACATTACGCATAATATTATATTTATAAGTCCAATGAGCAATTTTACTAAGCTATGATTATGCAGGGCCGCATTTGTGACGTCTTGCTACTTCAATTTTGTCATGGCTCCAATGTATTATAATCAGCTAATCAGGTGATTCTCTTATGTTCGTATCAAATTTTATTGATAAATTAACATAATACAAAAATAAATAAATAAATAAATTTCCTTATAGTTTATTATATAACAAGCCACAGCAAATAATTTTGAAGTTGCTATTACACAAAACCAAATGAAAACTTTTTAGTCGGTTTCCATTTCGACATTTGTTTCCAACTAAAAATATTAATGAAGGTAGTACTACTAGTGAAAGAGCCTTGAGAATTTTTTGTGAAGCTCATAATGGCTGTAAATTATGCCATTTGAATGCAAGAAATTTCAATATACCAAAAAGGGAATAAATGAATTACTTGTTATCGGTGTTATTAATTAATATCACCTATATAATTAAAATTGGGTTTAAGTCAGTTATTAATAAAATATTCTATAAAATGAATCAATATAACTAATTATGACATAATAGGGCATGTTGTGAGAATTGGCGGTCTAGTTAACTATCGCAACAAGACCTAAACAATAAAGCCATTAAAGTTTAATAAAAATGGTATGGTACAATACTTTGGTGTCGAAGTCAGTAGAGTTAATAGGGAATGCCCGGTAATGTATGTGTGCGATGGATGCGTTTTTCATTTCATACGAAAACGTATTATAATAAGATGATTGAAATACATGATTCACACTTATGTAACTCAACATTGTCCGTAGGACTAAGAATGACAAATATCTAGCCTACATCTTGAACGAGCTGTCTTGGAGGTTGTACGCGCTTTTGATATTTCTTCTGTTCATTATTACAATCATTTCGCCACGAATACCTGTGCGATCGCCAAACATCGTTAATCGTTTGCAAAATATGAGATGAAATATGCAATAACTCCTAATACGTGCTAGAAAATTATTTAGTAATTAGCCAACATAAGCGACAAACTCTCCCAGCTGCTTTTGAATCTGTTTAACCTGTGCAATGAGCACGTTCTAATTACGACCTGTTTTATTAATAAGTCTAAAACTGGCTTGGTTTGAAACTGATATTTTAAAAGTGGACGAAGGCCGTGAAATGGTGTGAAAGAGTTCGACATACAATCCTAATGCAGTAAATTGAATCGTCATCATGGATGCAGAAAGCATATAATAACTCCTTACATGAGTGACTATATTTTAATAGAATACTTGGCACTTGTCCCCCACCCAATGTTCTTAAATTCTGGTAATTTCTTTCTGTATGCGAGTAGTGATTCATAATATAGGCATAATAATACTCTTCAAATTCAAATCAAATTTGTAAAACCCGTTCTTCGAAGTGTCATCGTATCCTTGATACGCGCCCTAAATCATATAATTATAGTTTTTGTAACTGCCAATTACCAGAAACTAACTTTGGAAAAAGGACTTATATCCGTCATCAAGAATTTCATCCATTCCTGTTGTAGCGATGCTTAGACACTCGGAATATAATCATCCTAGGGTATATTAGCCATGATTTTTTTTAAAGTTTTTAATATTGTGAATGATGGGAAAAGGTATAGTTGTACTTAGGTCTCAGTTCTTTTTCTGACATAACAAAAATTGTTTCTGATATTTTTACAATGCTTTATATTAGGAAGAGTTTTGTTCAGCGATTTCATAAAAAATTATTTGGCTACACAAATTTACTTTGTCCGACGTCGTACTTCATCGACCCGACGTAATTTGAGAAGTCAGCATTCTCAATTAAGTCAGTTTAAATTGTAATTTTTAATGTTGGTAGAAAAATGTATCAGTTCTAATAAATCTATTAAGCATTAATCATTAACTAGTGCTCAAATTAAAAAAAAAAAAAAAATTTGAATTTGAAACTTTCAATTGCTTAAGTGAAAATTTAACTACCAGAAGACGTAAAAAAAATTACATAGTACATTGAAGACAATCCTGAAGATTATCCTAGAGATCATCCTGAATTCTAACACACTCTGAACAAAGGAGAACTAAATATTTTAAATCCTTTAATTAAACCTGGACATCATGTAAGTGTATCGCTCATTTATTCGTGAAATATGATAAAGAATTATTAATTTTATGTGGCAATAAAAAGAACAGTGTAAATATATATTTTTTAGTAATAAATTAAATTGAAGTTTATGAGTATACAACAGTTCGACAATTTATTTCATATCTCCAAATAGTAGAGGCCCAATATCCAAAATAGAAGAGGCCATGATGCGTTTAGCTACGCATGCCCAGAAAATTAAGTTTCAAAAAAAAAAAAAAACGCTTGAAAAATTATTAAAAAAGGTAATATGTCTCGTACCGGAAAATTTAAAGAAGCGGGCATATTGTCTTGAACCGCTTATGACAAGCTTTTAAACGGAGCAAAATCGTCGCTCGAATTTGAAAGAAAATGGAAAACTATATACTATGGTCTATCACCAAGTCCTCAGAGCAAGTTGCTTCCTATGCTTTTCGGACGACGTCCATAAATAATATTATAATTGAAACTGGTCCCCCAGCTTTAGAAAATAAACCTTATGAGTTAAAAGCTAAAATAGTCCCCAAGCTTCTTAATTCAAGCAAATCTAATGTCGGTGAAGATGCGAGAAAGATTATTATTGCCAAGAAAATTCGAAAGTCACCGTCTACAATTGACTATTGTTTGTACTTCACAAAGGAATTAAATATTCCATTAAAAATTTTCCGCTATTTCGGTGCTAAACCTCCAGGGATTGTGAAAAACTGCTCTTTTGACATTTCGCTGTCTATGCACAAAAAAGAAGATACCTCAAATTACGTCTTCAAGAATCTAATTGCTGAAAAAACCCAAGTACTGGAGAGTAACGGTTGGAATCTTTTATACATAGACAGCTCAAAATCTTCTGATCTGCCACCTGCTTGTGTCATGGTAGATGCTCAAGACACGTTCTTCTCAATCACATATTTCACGAAAGTGCTTCAACTTTCACAACCGAAGCCAGATTTATCCTTCACGCTGCGAACCTTGCCCATAAAAACAAACTCAAAACCGTCATTGTTATTGACAGTTTGTCTGTATTAAAAGCTATACGGAATCCTTCGCCTTCGAGATAGAGCACCATCAACAAATTAAGGAATATCATTACAACACCCGGCAAAAAAATTAAAATGTTATGGGAACCAAGTCATATTGGGAAATAAGCAGGCTTATTGGGAAATAAGCAGACTTATCGAGCGGCAAAGTGCGTTGCTTCTGCACCTCCAATAATGGATGATGTCATGGAAAAGTTGTATCTTCAAAGATACATTGGAAAAAAAGTTAAAGAAAAAATTTCAGAAGGAAATCTACAATACGATCGTCAGCACTACTCTTCTATTAACCCTCAATTAATTCCACCTTTATATCCAGCAAATGGTGAGAAAATCAAGATCCAAACATTTTCGAGAATTCGCCTTGGCCATACAATTGCAACTCACCAATGGATCTTGAAGAAGTCTTCCCCCCCCCAATCTGTAATTGTGTACAAATTCTCATTATAAAGCACATTCTCTGTGACTGCCTTAACTTTTCCTTGATTAGTATTGCATTTTGTGCGACTAACCCTATGGACATTCTACAATCAGCTACAGAACAGAATATCAATACAATATATTACTTTATTAAAGTTACTAGGCTCAATATCCAATGTACTTTTATAAACTAGAGCCGATAGCCGGTGTTGCTAGTGCTCAATGTCTCTTTCTTTTAATCTAAGAATTTATTTCATTGAGGTAAAAGTACAATAATAATAATGAGACTTAGGTACTTTTCTACCAAAGAGTTGCGCAATATAGAAAATGGTCCACGATCTGCATGTTTAAACAACAATTATTAAATTACAGAGGAAATTCATATTAAATTGTCACATGTCTTACAGCATTCTTATCAATTGACTTTTTGTAAACCTTAATACATAACCTATTTTATAACTTTTTAAACTAATATTTTTCTATTAATGTAGAGAAAAACGAAGGCGTAGATGAAATGCGAAAAAGATTGAGCGATCTTTTCTGATTTTATTTTGGAAGCGAAACGATCGATATTTGTTAATTCAGCGACCAAAAGTTACGGTGGTTAAAAAGTGAATGATTTATATGCATGGCTGTTAAAAGCAATTACTAAAAGATGCGTATGAATGTGTGTAAGTGAGAAAGAAACAACTAATAACTGCCTTAAACTAACTTACAGTCATGTACAAATTGTCAATGGACACGTTGCTTCTCCATAAGACAACGCAATTGATAATCTGTATAGGAAAATGTACCATGAATATCCTCCCGCTAAAGACTTAGGTTAGATGTTACATTTTCATCTTTTATCAAAACTAAATTGCCAATGGAATATATTGGAAGCGCCACTTCGAACGTTCTCGTAAAAGAGAGAGGTAGCAATTGTTGCATTTTTTTCCAAAAAATTTGTTTATGTGGCCTACCATTTAGCGCCTATTCAAACGTCTTATGTTCATGCCATTTAAATCATGTTGCACTATAGCAGTAGACGGGGAGTTCAGCAAGAAATGAGTGGGTATAATGATCGCCATGTCTTGAGGAATTTTGAAAGCGAGCGCAACGGACTCGAATTTAGCTCACCAAAAGTTAATTTGAATAGTCCAAGAGTGCGAGCAAAAGCAAAGCTTTGACACTTTTTCCACCAAAATGAGTAAATTTTAGAGGATTGAATTTTTATTCAATTCCATCATCCATCTGCTGATTGACCATTTCCAAATGCGACTTGTTTGAAAACAGCTGTTTCAATTCTAGTAATTTATTCTTGGCGCCGACGAAATTAGTAGCATTGTTTGATCAGGTTTTTTACTTGTTTCTGATAAAATTACAAATGTAGCGTTTGCAGTCGATTTCTCCAATTTGTAATAAAACGACCTGCAAAAATCGATTTGCCTTATGTGAAAGATCCTGCTGGCGGTATGCGGTCACGTGGCAAATAACCCATGATATCCAGGCTGCGCTTCGGTTTTAAACGGAAAAATCAAGTGCATTTGGAGGTTATACTTGTGATAGTTTCTCGCCGATGACCTTAATAAACTGGTGGAATTTAGGGTATCTACAAAAGTAGAGTACCAAATGCCGCGGTTGAGCCCCCACCAAAGGGAATTAGATTTATTGAATCCTGAATGCAGGTGCACGCGGCTGACGCTCGATAGTAAATACGATATTTTTCTTTGTCCTTCATATTCTGCTGTCTATTACAAGCTCTCAAATTCTTACCCATTTTCAGATTGAATGGCGTAAGAGGACCTCCTGACATAATAGAGATTTCAAAATTACAAATATATCCAAAGATGCGCTGCAATTCTCCGAACAAGTTATGTAGTATTTCCGTCCGCTAAATCAATTAGCAAGTTTTATTTTGGTGGCCAAATTAAAGTATCACTTCTTAAAAAGTTTCGGCCATTCTTTCAAAGATTTGTATTTAGAAATTCTTTTGGGTATGCGCCCTTGGATAGAATATTCAAAGTATTTGCCATCAATGAATTGGGTAATTAACCAATGACGCCATTTAGATTATCTGAGAATAGAAAAACTGCAAACTCAAGCTTGGATATTGAGAGTGTTTTCAAAGATGCTACTCTCGACTGCGTAGGTAATAAGCAGGTTTTGAGGACGCTATCTACCTTGGCTCGTGCGTAGATACACGCATAGTACCCTGCCGAAGTAGCATCACAAACGGCATGAGTTCGAAATGTTGCGTTTGCCAACGGAAATATACAAATAGAAATTTTTAAAATGAAATCCATTAGGGCAAGCTCTCAACCCACTACAAATTGTGCTTCCACAAGATCTGCGTAAATATTTTGGCGTTTGTAATTATTGTATCAATTAGATTCAGCGGATAATAAAGACGAATTATAGCAGCCATTACGGTGCCCTTTGTTGATTTACAAAAGGTGAAAAAATTAAGTAATCGATTCTACGACTCCAAATAAGACTCAAAGTCTTTGTTATACCAGTCTCATCATGAAATTTGAGGAACTGTATACAATCTAATGATGGAACGTCATGTAAAGCGGCTTGATCGTTTGAGCACTATCTTTGAATTACCAAACCATGTTTCTGTAATAAGGAAGTAACTTGCAGTCGTATTTTAATTACTTGATCAATGGGACTAATATATGATGACTTAAGCAAATGCACGCACAAGTGCAAGCAAGCATTTCTACTATACCACTAACACACGTCCATTCAATATATTCCGCTATCACACACATGTGTTCATTGTCTTTCATAGACACTTTTGCTCTCTCTGGCTCTATTTCATAGCATCTGTTTAAATCCGGTCCTGAAGTAAGACATGATAATTTGCTAGCGAAATAATCCATCTTATATATATAATGTGTTTATGCATGGTGAACGGCTCATTGTCGCTTTTGCTATAGTATTAGGACAAACAATTTTATCCTGGTGTTGTTAGCGCCTGTTTTGCTATTTCTAGATCAGAAGCGAGCATTCAATTCAGAACTAATATCAAATTTACCTTTAAAATAAGCCCTCGTTTCAGACGTACTTTCACGTATTCGCGGAAAAAAGTCAACAACTAGCTGCAAAAACGAATGGAAACAGGCAATACCAATCGTGGCATAGAACATTTAACTACCACATATTGTTAGCGAAGTGAGAAATGGGTTGACATGTCGTCGCTGATACTTCTGGGTTATTACACTTATAGCAAAAAAGACATTAAAACAACGCCAAGAGAACTAAATGTTGACACTGCTGTAAACACTTTTTTTGAATGAAACACGCAGCGAAGACGGGCAAGACAACTGAAGATTTCAGTTAAAGGGTTCGCGCTTAAATGCGTGCCTTAGGGCCAACTCCGGCAACAGATTATTCCAAAGAAAGACCATTTGCTCAACCAGAATTATTCAAAGCACAAAGCACGTTTGTAAATTTTTAACCAAATCATCGATAACGATTTAGAATAACGGAAATATTAGAAAATTTAGTAAATAAGTATATATAAGGCTTTGCAAGAGTAAATAGAGATTATAACAAAGGAAGCCTGGTTTCAAATTATTTTTATCTTCTTCCCATCCGCATCGTTCACATATTCCGCTTATAGGAATAATATAAACCAAATCTGGAAAAGTTTTTGTGATTTTAACGTATGTATATTTATATGCTACGATCAAGAGGGCCGGCTACCAGTTGTTTAAAAATTCAAATCCCTTTTGTATGACTATGTCTCCGTCGAGCAGTTTGGAAGCTTCGTCAGAATTTTCATCACTGTTATGCTCACACGGGATTAACTCATCATCGCCAGAAGTAGTCGCTGGCAGCGATTTTAGGAAATCCAAAATTTTGCAGTTATGGTGCATTAAATTTGGATTATCATCCTTATCACACAAGTCATCACTGCAAACCATATAATTAATTGAAGGTGTCAGAGCTGTTTTTGAAGTGGAACTTGAGTATGTTTGACCAGAGGAACTTTTAGATCGTGCTACTCGGTTATTCCTCTCCACTTTCAAATCTAAATTGTCAAAACTTTTTTCATCAGTGCATTCGTAAGAAAATATAAAGGAATTTGGCTTTGATTTGGTTGATGGGTTCTTCAAGTCATTTTTGTTAGGGTTCACACAGCTAATAGGGGCAAACTTATGAGTCTTTAGATTACACAAAGATCTGTGCAAGGTAGCAACGTTACAACACAAGCATCTAATATTGATATTATTGACAACTTTAGGACGTCTGCAGTGTTCAGAGCGATCTTCTGTTAGTTGAAGATTGATTTGTGACTTTGTGCGGTAGCTAAATGGATGAGAATGTTCATCATAAAAGAAACACAAATTATCATCATGCACAAATTTTAGAGCAACTTCTTGTACAGCAAATGTGCGCAAATTTCGTCCATCGTATCCATACTTAGCTTCTTCCTTCAATTCATGGTCCTCATCTTGATATTTTTCAATCGCAAACGCAGATATTTTGCCTTCGGCGTCACATTTATTGAAATTTTCTAGCACTACAGCTGCTAACGAGTTTGTAGATTGAGGAATTTTAGTCAAGCTATTTAAATCAGTAGGTTTGAAAAAATCATTTAAATATCTCAGCGAAATTTCCGGTCTTATTAACGTATCATTTACGATGTCATTTTGCTCATTATAATTCAGAGTGTCCCATATGTACCCATACGAGCTTTTGGTTTCATTTATATCATACGCGATACGTGTTGCTATAGGATTTAATTGAGCAAAGTAATCGTGTATTGCATTTAAAGTCATATCAACGTAGACAGGCATAGTGTCTAAATAAGAAAAATAAGAAACATTGGCAACAAAAGAAAATACATCAACATTTGGAAAATACCAGGAATGCATACTTACATTAGCTCGGGTTACGTATAAGGATTTCGCTTTAATTTTGTATCCACGCTGACCTAAACTTCTGTTTGGTGGTAAATCAAAGAGGAGATCATAATTAAATGTTAACACACCTTCATGGAAAACTATCGCGTTATGGAAAATTGTAACACTTAAATTTAGCTTATTACTTGCATCATTTATAATATTTTTTTTTTAGTCATTACAATTTCACAAACCCAAATATAATTACTATACTATCATTTTGCATGTTTAATATTGTTCTCTTTTACGTCTTTCCCACGATTCCAAATCATGAGTTGCCAATTTCAACAAGTTGCCGGATGCAAAGACGGTGCGTTATATTCAGTTTCCACTTTCATTAAAATGTCAATCCTAAAACGGGAATCAAGGTGCAAATAAATACTGCAAAAATAATAAAATCAAATAATTATGCTCGATGCTCTTACCTATCGGTGTCTTAAAATATGAAGACGAATCAATGAATATAGAATTAACAAAAAAATTTTTGGGAACGACCAAAAGTCGATGTGTACGTTTATTAGAAACTTTTTAAAACTTTAAAAAAAATGGAAACTTTTTACGCCTGGTTGGGTAGAGTACAATCGGGCAAATTTCATATGGGAATTATAAATATCAAGCTAGTTGTTAGGAAAAGAGAATTAAACAAGAGTGATATACATAGTTCTATTTATTAAACTTTGTTTTATATTGTTTTTCAGAGATATCAATTTTTTACCAATTTTTTTTCAAATCTTATATTTAGTTCATTTATTTACATTTCTTCCGCTTTGCATTTTTTTGTTAAACACATACCGATGATATATATATTCCGTTGTAAATACAACGAACGAACAGCCAAATTCAATACGAAAGCAATCGTGTACCATTAATTCAACATGTGATCATATTGTTTTAGTCTTTCTTATCGTACAATAGCTCGATATAGAGAACCGTAAATCGATCTCTGGCTACTAATTACGTCGGGTTTCAAATTTTTTGCTCTACGTATGCCTTGTAACTGTAAAATACGCTTTCTCATATTTGTGAAATCAGGCGAAAACCAAATAGCACATGCTTTGTGTTAGGTATGGTGAGTTTGAGTTTTAGTTGAAAATACAACTTAAAACCCTTTTCAACGAATCATGAGTAGAATGTAACACAAAAATAAGCTTTGATTCGCAATTCACTTTACAAAACTATACATTCTTTACAGATAAATTCATGTGGTAATGCATTAAAATATATAAAATAAACCAATACCAATGACGATTAATGAAATGAATTTATGTAAATGACTAAAAATACTTACATAGTGTCCTTTTAGTTTATTTTGTAATAAATCATCATCATCATCAAATAATCAATTCAGACATTTCTAGTTTTTCAATCATAGAATATCCAAATCTTCTTCTAGGAAACTTCAAAGTTTTGCAGGAACTATCATCCACGTTCATCGAACTTCTGGCCATTAGGCAGGCAATCCTCCTTGCAACTGAAAATAATTTAAAAAAATTTGTACGTTTCCCTGACAGCAAATCGGCTTTGACGTTAATCAAGAATAAAGACCCATGTAACATGTACGTGTTTGACATTTACGACCTCTTAAAAGATCCAAGCATTGAAAAATGCCACCTCATCTGGATCCCAGGTCACTGTCGTTTCGGCATCAATGAAAAAGCTGACTTTTATGCACGTGAAGCTCGGTTTGACGGCATGGTCTTGTCTATAAACTACCCCCCCAACGAAGCTCTCCTCTTAATCAAAAAACTCACCGTAAAATAATGGAAGGATGAATATCATGCCTTAACTAGAGAAAAAAGCAACCGGCTTTTTTACAGAATCTACCCTTTCCTTACACCCAGACTTCTACCAGAAGGAAAATTTACAACATGGGAATTTAAAGTACTCCATAGACTCGTGTGTAATCATACCTATGACAAGGTATATTTGAAAATGATAAGACGCTCCTCCACTGATGTGTGTGAAGAATGTAACATCACTGAGTCTGCCGAACATCTCATCTTTAAATGCAGGAAGTTTGACATGTCACACAATCACATGTTGACAATCTTTCACTATATTCAGCCTGTACAACAACTTATGCGAAATTTTTCGTGCTGGAAACTTTAGGCATTTGAAGCAACTGACTGCTTTCATAAAGTCAGCTGATTTTTCTTTTTAAACTTTTTATACTCATAACTCAGTCTACCTACACAGATCGCCTATACTTCTATTTCTCGGGCACTCTCTGCCGGAATATCAACCAACCGCACTAAACTGAAGACGTTGGGAATGATTGGGGTACATAACGTCGCACGTTTAACAAGCATAAGCATCATCAAAAAGTTTTTAAACTTTTCACTCTAAATCACTCTAAAAAACGTGTTATATACGTACCATAAAATCGAATTCATAGCACCTACGCATCTTTTTTATCGTTACTGGATTATGGGTCTAAATCGACACATACAGGCCTAATCCATTTCCCTCACAAACAAAAAAAAAAAATCATATTTATTTTTAACGCAATTTTAGTGACCTGGTCTGTATTCTATTTTTAACAAATGCTTTTTCATTTTTTGTTATTAGTATAAGCATTTATTTAACCAGAGGTCGTTTAAAAAATATTTAAAACCGAATATATCCACAGGCCGAGTAAAGTAGAAAGACCATAGTGATTGCACATAGCGTACTTATTATAAATAATGCCTGGGATTTATCTGAGGATCTACCTGAGGGACAGGTGGCCATATAGTTTTTATGAAACAGTATCCACATTTTAAAGATAGAACAAATCCGAATAAGATTGCTGAAACTTAAGAAATCACTCTCTGGCGAAAAATAGACTGTGCGTGAATTGATCATCAAGTTAGACGGAATTCTATAAAAATGTAGGCTATGTCCCTGAATAAATAGCTCACTGTTTTTACGGAAGAGAACAATGTATACAGATATATATGCAATAAACATGAATATGTTGGTTATTGCACTAATATGAAGTGTTACGTACGAATATATCTGAATGTTGTTGTAATACGAAATATATGTGGATACTATTCTGATAAAAAATGTATGTGGATACTATCGTAATACGATATATGTGCATATATTACTGTAACATGAAATATATATAGATACTGTTGTAATATAAAATATGTGTGGACGCCAAGATAGGGCATCGCCGATTTAGCGCGTTACACTATCTGTAAGTACGAAGAAAACAAACTATTAAAACATCCAAAAGGAAGTTGTAGCTGCGCACACAGATACATTAATACATGCATAAATTGGAATTACAAACTTAAATATAATGTATAATGATATATTTAACAGCCATTGACGAAGAAACTAGTATTTAAAAATGCTAAGAATAAGCAAATTCGACAGAATTGTGAGGACAGAAAATTCACATTAAGTGGTAATTACATACTGTCTTTCTTTAATTGAGAAATAAAAAATCAAATAAAATAAATTATTATTATCTCTATAAGTGAACGTAAATTTTTTTTTTTTATAAATTTATAGATAATAATAAAACATGTAATTTTACTCAAGACATATTTTTGAACTTTAAAAAAATGAAAAACAATAGTTTTCATAAGAAGAGAATTAAAGTTTCATACAAATATTTCCTATGATATCAAAGTATTAATTGTAATTATAATTTTAATAGTATTATCATTGCTTGTATTTTTAATTAGAAAATATAAAATAAATAGTAAAACTGATGAGACCTAGGCTCAAATAATGAAGGTTGTTATAAGGTATGTATTAAGGTTATATACATATATATGTGTGGTTGTTTTTCTTTTAATTATTTGCGATTCATTTTGTATATTTTTCCCATAAGTTGGTTCGTTTGCATGCATACACACGTGTGCCATTCGTCTGTCATTTGTCCATATAAATTATTATTTTGTGTTTATATCATTGGAATTAAACAGTGATAAACGACATTGTTTATGCATCTCATTATATCTAGCGAAACAATATCTAGATAAATGTGATACTCTCATCAGGTGCTTATATACATCTTCATGGATTCCAGGATTTCGTACGTCAAAATATACATATATATGTGTCTGCCTTAGTCTCTAAAGAAATAGTTTAATTTCTTTTATAGAGGCAATAATACTATAAGCAATATAAGCAACTTTTTGATTCAATAAAATCAGATGAAAACTCCAACTTAACAAATCATGTCTACTTTATATTATATCGGTGTTTTTGTCTAAGTGCCTAAACACCATTTCTAGTTAGTAAGAATCCTCAATAATTCATGCAAGTTTATGTGCTTAAGTTTATGTGCTTAAGTGACCTAATTGTCAGCCTCCTTCCTTCTTCTGCTACAAGAGAAACTTAATGCCGCAACCAAAATGGAAATCTTTGATGAGCTTGTGGCCCAGCAATTGGAGCAAACCATCGAAAGAGTTTATTTAACTGCGAGAAGACTTTAAAGGAGCGGAAAAAAGATTCAGGGTAAATCTTTAATCAGCGGATCAACTAAATACGAAGGGATCCGCAATTGAAATAAGATCATCTTTATTTTGTAGACGAGGTTTTCACAACCGTCGGTGACGAATTCCAGGAATATAGACCCCACTATTCAACTCCAAACAGACACAGCACCACCGCCGCCTAAGTTAGACGTAAACCTTGCATATTAAAAATAGCAACGACCGCCCAGACTGGTGTTTGCATTCATATTTCACTACATTTTTCGATGAAGGCGAGAAACTTAGAAGAAAAGGGGTTGGAGGTCGAACCACTACATGAACTTGCGGAAGATACATTGCTTGATAACTAGCAGCATGATTATTCCATCACAACACAGATTGTAAAATTGTGTGAAAACGCCGCTGGATAATCCATAGGTACAACAACTGAGAACATACCAAAGGTATCAACACTGAATTTGAATGGCTTGAAACGGCAACAAACTTCCAAACTCTTTCGCGAGCTGCTACATCAATGGCCAATTTCAAAAATAGGTGGCATTTTAAGGCAAATTTCATGGAAAAAGTTTACTATCTCAGCATGCTATCTCAGTCTTACAAAGGACAATTACACTGCAGCTGGAAAATTTTGCACGAAAGATGCGAGAGTAAAAGAAAACGGGTAAGTGTTGTGGTGCAGAAACTACTTAACCAGCCAAAATGCTCAGATACAACATCTGCGAGCAGTATCAGAATCGTACACGACCTATCATGGCATGAAAGAATTTAGAAATTCAAATGTTTGGGATCCATTCTTAATTCCAATTATGTTGATGAAGTTAAATAGAATCACCGACTTGCTCTCCGAATAATCGCTTGAAGTTTCAAGAATATTACCAACCATAAAGCAATTTTTGGCTTTCCTCGAACACCGATTCTAGATCCTAGAAACGGTTGGCAACAAAAACAAAGGCCTCCAAAAATCTTCATTTCAATCGCAAACGCTAAATAAACGAGAATACCTTGCGTGCAAGAATGATCTACAGACCTGTCGAAAATTCCTAAAGGCGAAAATTCGGCGACGCCATTAACTAATCAAAACTCATAGCATATATCACCATTGTATACATTTAGGCCATACGCATACTATTTGCAATAGCGGAGGATGCAAAAAATGCAATGGCCGTCATCATTCATTATTCTATTGCGAAAAGTTAAGTAGCAACCAAGATCCTATTGATGTACGTGAACAACGACATCAAGGTGATGGTTAGCAATCAACATCATTCTATACACAAAGTTGTTTTAGTAGTCCACCAAATAGGCCAGCAAGTCTGTTTATAAGGGACGAGCTATTCAATGAATTTCGGCGACCTTCTCCTGAAAATCGAGAAGAATCTTCTATTTTTGCTTATTAACAGTCCATCGTTCGTGAAAAGGACAGTAAAAAGATATATAATATATTTAAAATAAGCATATGGGTGCAAATGAAATAAAATCATTTCTTCTAAAGAAGTTATTTCAAGTAATACGCATATGGAAATAAATCTTTTTTGTAAACCGGATATTTTGATAATTCTTAAATTCCCCTCAACAAGCCCCATTACTAGCTTTACTTGCCTCTCTGCAGCAAAATCTTCCCCGTTATATTCTACTTAGCATGGTACCTGTAACAACAATAATCCATAATGGGAGATAAATTAATTGGCACACAATATTGTGTTCATGATAGCAAATCGACATTGACGTACGAATCCTGAAAACCCGCCATCCTGCATATACAGGGCATTGGCAACGACGAAGATACAGCTTGGGCTTGGATCAACGCGACGCAACGTTCAAAATTGGGAAACAAATGGTGTCGTTTTTTGTATTCTCTAGAATCTTATCCAAGCAATTCATTTATTTCTTGGACATAACAGGCTGGAATATTCCAGGCAATATATCAGCTCAGCTGATCCATTATTCAACAAATCTAACATAAATATACTAACTGGCGCTGAGCTTTGTCTAGATATATTAAAAGTCAAGAAAATAAAGTAGCACAAAAACCTTCTTACACGTCAAGACTTCGACAAGAAGGCGAGTCTTCGATTGGATACTTGTAGGAAGATTTACAACTAAAGGCTTAGAGTTGCCCACATATGCAGTACCGACGGAACCTGGTCTTGAATGCAAGGTAGAACGTTTTTGGTAAATCGAAGAGTTACTAGAATTATGACTAATTTCGTCATCGACGGAAAAGCAGTGCGAAGCACATTTTGCTATAAGCACAACACCCGATTTTTTAGGGAAGTTTACAGTGAAACCTCTTTCGCGGAAAGCATGGCAACTTTAGGAGAGTTCAGACGGATAGCCGTAAACCCATTTTACACACTAAAAAGAAGATAAGGATGAAGCCTTAAAAACGCAATGCACCAAATTCATGGACGAATACAAAACTTTAGGCTATAATATAGAAGTTGCATGTTGCACTTTCCGAATAAAATTTAACGTTTCTACGTGCGTTACGCATTGATGCATTTTTTTAATTTTTTTTTTTTTTTTTATTTATTTTATTTTTTTTTTATTGTGCATATTATACTATTCGACATAAGAAATTTATTGCAAGCGATTCAATATTTTGACTAGAACTTTAAATTATTAAATCCTGTTTTCTTATCGGCTATTGATTTTTTTATATCTCTAAAAGTATATAACTAGAAAAAATATCTAACGTAAAGCAACATATTTACATAAAAATTTACAAAACTAAGTATTTATAAAAACGATAACTCTAAAATCTAGATACTGTTGTTGAATTGGATTTGGAAGGGCTTGCAGTATGGTTAATTGTATTTTTACAGTCCATTGTATTTATTCAAACTTCATGACTAAGCAATGGTGTGTAATAATAACGTAGAGTGGAGGACGATGAATTAAAACTAGTACAAGGTAGCAACCAACAAGCTGGGTGTCCCCGGCCGAAGACGTCAGCTAAAAGGTAAAATTTACGGCGATTGGGTCGATGGGAACCCTTCTGTTTGTATTTTACATGGATAAAAAAATAAGTAGAGGCCAAGTTATTTAATAGTATAGTAAGCGTTATTGTTTTGTAAATAACAAGTAGGATAAAAGAATATGATTATTTCAAATACAATCTTGGTTAGAAATTCACCTAAAATATTCAAAACGCTTTGGTACTAATCCAGTAATAATAATTTTCAATGCAAATTTAATCCTACGGCAGCGTGGTAAATGAATGTTGGCGGATATACAAGATTTGGGCTCAGCCGAATATAACTTTATTACTTGTCGTCCTTTTCTTTTTGTCTTGGTATGTTTTTGGGTACACTGAGACGCATAGCTTAGACGTCAAAGATTGTACGGTGCGGGCTTCAGGTGTTCGCAAACCGTCGTTCAACATAAAACAAAGTGTAAGCAAATGTATGTCAAAAAGTAGGTTTTACGGTACTGCAGGCTATTCCGTCATAAACGGGAAAAAAATGCAGCTGAGTTTACGAAAATAATTAAGCTGGCTTGGGGTGAAAATGAAGTAAGCTGTTTTACGGTTAGAAATTGGTCTGCGAGATTTCGTGTAAAAAATTTTACTGTTTGGGACGATAAACATTCTGTAGCTCTCTTTGGTAGGATACAAAAGGAATCGTCTTCTGTAAACTTCTAGGGTCTGTCCAAATGAAATTCAGTGGTTGACGAAATAAGACTGTTTACAGGTAAAGGGACCTGAAAATGATTTGTCACGATGAATGTTCTCATACATCCGCCCGTCTCCAGGAAAAGCAATCTACCAAATGATCTTTAACTTTTGCTGAGAATTTCTCCCGATTTGTGACTATTCTTCAGACTTTTTCCCTTCTAATTACCATTTGTTTAGAACGACTTAGAAGTTCAGTGGTCACACCAAGTCAAAGATGTGCGAGAATGAGTCGGTGATTGTTTCTCGTTGAATTCACGATGTTTTTAGCTCCCAATAAGAAGCAAAAGATTACAGGTGGTGATGGTGAATACTTTGATTAGTAACTTTGCAACAAGTGTGTTCTAAATAAAGTTGAAGTTCACCAACAAACACAAAGCCGTTATTAACTAGCTTTTGAGATTGCAGCAATGCATATAGACGAGAGAATTTTAATTTTTTTGTTTACACTGCAAAACAAGATATAATCATATTACTCAAATTTCAAACTTCGTAGGATTTTAAAACAGTGGTATTCATTGCTATTAAAACAATTTTGTTGCGATAAAAGCAACAAGGCAGAAAGGATTAAATTAAATTATGTGCAAATATTAATATTTCGGAAAAAAATCTCAGAATCAACGCCTTCTACAAAGTAACAGAAGTATACAACAAGTGTCTTCTAGGCTATTCAAAAAAGTAAGTTAAATGTAATGTAAAAAACAACAAGCAATTCAATTTCTACATTTTCCAGTTAGATAACTATTTGGTTTCCTCTGGATCAATTTTATTAAAGCATTTGTGTGGGCACTCCTCCCTGCTGCTTGTTCTTGAACAGTTTAATTAAGGCTTGCATTCCTAAATTTATCGACATTTCTAAGATCTCGGAATTGCAATTTTTGAGGATCAAATTTATGCCAGATCCATCAACTTCTTCTGTTCAATAATGGCTCTTTAACTTAAATTCTTTGACAACCGAATTTATACCGAGTTTCTACTTTGTGCATTTTTCGCATTCAATGTTGAACGATCGAGCTTAGCATTGTGGAAAAAGAGACTCTATTCAAATTGTCAAAACTTGATGATTAGTTAGATTAGAATCATCTATTTTTACGTAATTTTAAAACTTTTGCCAATTGATATTTATAAATCTTTATACGAAAGTAGAAATTTCTTCTCACCGCCATTATTAAGTTTCGGTTATCGAATAAATAAAAAGCACCGATAACTTTTAACAAAAATGAAAAATTTCGCATTAGATCCCGTTTTTACAACCGCAATAATACAACTAATTTTGTTGTTGTTTTCAATTTGCCACAGAAATTATCTTTGATTCACCATTACCGAATTACAAAAAAAGAGGTAGTAATTACATTTGAATATCTGGCTGAAAATGGACTCGCCATCAAGAGAAGCACGCCACAAGCAATCACAAATACATCACATTATCTACTAAAGAAGATGTGTTACAGATTATAACAAAAGTAACGCAGCAAGGACATTTTAAATTGGATAATATACGACTGAAGCCTGAACGTCTAAGTATTTCAAAGGCCTATGAATATATATCCATGTGGAATTATCACGATAAGATGTGAACAGAAACCCACATTCATGCCTATGCTCCCATACAAGCGCACTCAATCAATAGTTTCCGTTGAATAGAAATAATGTTTAAAATGCACCACCAGTCAAATCAAATGTTATAACTGCTCTAGAAAAATAGAGGTTACGGGATGTTATGTAACTCTACTACGTCCACTCAGGCTATGGTCGTAATCCCAAAATCATTGAAAAACCAACAAAATCCTCCACACGAATTCTATTTCAATACTAAAAAAAACCCTAGCGAATGTTAAATACTTTATTAGCTATTGTGAATCCAGGAAAGTCCCAATGCCTTAATCATATAATATCCCACGATAAATAGCGAAACACTTAGGGAGAACTTCATCTGATACATTATATTTAACTTCATGGAAAGATAAAGTGAGCGGTAACGGAGCTATACTCGTCATATCCGACATTAGCACAAAAAACCATCACAGTTGTCGACATGCGCTGAAACCAAGTTAAATAATCACGGCAGCAGAATTCAATCTTAATACCGTACGACAGGCTACCATAAGCAAAATCGATCAAGAAGTTGAAAACTCTTCATAATATGGTTTTAACGACATCAAATGCGGTAAATTAACGATCAACGCGAAAAAACTTTATCGAAATGCAAAGTTAATGCTAACGTTAGCAGTATTTAATTACGCTTATTGTTAATGCTGCCCCATTTACATAATAGCCATTAATAGAATATGATAATTAAAAATTTCGCTAATTCTATTTCAGTGAAAAAAAAAAACCAACTAACCTTTATTATCCATCCTTTCGAACATTCAAAAAAAGAAGACATTCAATAAAAATAAATCGATATACATAATTTGTGCACGCTGTTCGCATATGTATTTTACTACACCAAATGCTATAATTTACCAAGGCACTTCTAAGTCGACTTAGTTGTACTTAAACTTCTTCTCTACTTGGATCTACTCTAGCAGGTTTCCCGTTGAATAGGATGGAGTTCTTAATTTGCGTTTAAAGATTTTCATTCAACACGCATTAATCAATAATTAAAAGATTATACATTTTCGTGCAGAAAATAGAGTTTACATAAAATACACTGGCGTCGATTTACATTTTGTAATGTAAATCTCATTCATTAAGAAATTAATAGAATTTATATTAATCTTAATCTTAATCTAAAGTGAACCATCATACGTAAACACATATACGCGCGTATATGTGTTTTGATTTATATATTGCTATTATTACCATATCAACTTTTTAACATTGTGATACTAGTGAGCCGATTTCAAATCTCAATGTACACCGCGTGTGGAGCTGAAATTCGTAGTATAGCTGACACGTTATGTTGTTTGCACGTCATTGTGAAATTTGAGACGTATGCCCATTAATAGTTTTTCCCTCCTTTTGTTGATCGAATTACCATTACATGATACAAAGCTAAATCACAACTCTCATTCGTTCTGCGTTCGTATTTAGCTCACACTTATATACACTAGTATGTAATTTCATTTCTAGAAGTTTTTTTTTTCTAAACGATTATATTCCACCTATAAGAACCTTCATGAATTAACGCAGCTATATTTTGTATTTTATGCTTTTGCCAACACACAAAGTCCATACGTAATTTTTTTTTAGGTCGCCACTAGTATTTATATGTGAGTAGTTTTTCTTTTAAATTTAACCGTTGTTTTTTCAGTTATCGCTGTGTAGAAAATAGTTTTACATACACTTCTCTTTACCTATATTCGACCATATAAGAATTAAGAGCCTTTTTCAAACAACTATATCTTTGTTATAATACGTATTTTTGTATATATGTATTATATACAATATCTATAATAATTTATGCACACTACAATTTATGTTATATACAATATATATAATAATTTATGTACACTCGTTTACATAAACACATTTTTTTACTGCAACATGGAAATTTAATAAAAATTCTATTACTGACAATTTCATTATGTCTTTCCGGTAGCACTCACAAAATCAACTATGTCAAACACTAAAATACCGGAAACTACTATTCTTCCATCCTCGTTCAATCATTTCCTTCCAAAGGCTGTGTAACATCGACTTTATATTTTTGTAATAACTACTACTGCTACACTTAGAACCCTGCAGACGGTCGAGCTGTTAATCACGCGCGTGAGATGGTGCTTGTGAAAAGAAAAAAGAAACAAAAGAAAAGAGAAAAAGGAAGGGAGAAGAGAAAAAGGCAAAAGATTTTGGTCGGCAAAAAGAAGCGCGGGAAAAAGAATGGAAGACAAATGTATTAAGAATTTAAATAAAATTGCGGCAGACGTCAATATTTTCTAAAAGTTTATAAATTGTTCGAATTTGTATTTAACTTTTGTTTTATTTTATTACGTGCGGAAATTTTTTTTTTTACATGTATTACGGGGAAAAATTAAGAAACTAAAGAAAAGATGTACGAAAATTTTTTACAAATGTACTTTTTACCTAATTTTTAATAAGTCATGACAATAATAAGGAATATTTTCCTTCCCACAAATTTGTTAAGCGCTGAAAATTTACGTCATCAACTTCATCGTATATATTTTATATATTGTGAAGGCCGTTTCGGCCCTTTGCTTTGGCTGGGGCAGCTCAGCGGCCCAGGGAAGGAAACAAACACAAGAAAATTTATATTTGCAGGCACTTGGTTCTTCTTTTATTAATTCATTACATTTCGTCAATTTCGTCAGAGTTTATAAATTGTATTCTGCTGTCTTTGTATTCGTTTTCTCTCAACCACTTTTATTTAATCGCGATATTCATTTACCGATGTTCATGAAACTAACTCGACTCCCTGGCATAAGAGCCTAACTACAACTTATCGGCTTGAGAGCCCAAGCGCGACTTGCCGGCTCGAGAGCCCCACCGCGACTTTTCGGCTGGAGAGCCCAGCACTGACTGACTAAAACTAACTTTCTCTATCCTAATCGTAACCTATGCTATCCCTAATCTATTCCTAAACTATTTCTTATTCTTTTCCTAAGCTATTCCTAAGCTATTACTTATTTTATTCCTAATCTATTCCTAAGCTATTACTTATTCTATCTTAAGCTATTCTTATATTAGCACTCCCCCTCCCCAGAGACGGAGAGTCCGTGGGGCCAAAACGAGGGTACGACCTTGGGTCCTCGCAGATCCTCCGTTCTTCGGGGGGGAGAAGTGGCTGATGTTACGCCTCTCCGGTATGGCCGTGCGGTGTCGGCTTCGGTGTGGCGAATGTTGTGGACTTTCCGGGGTGTTTGTTGATATCGTGGTCAGGTTGTGTGGCTGCGTTAGCGGCTGTTGCGCTGAGATATCTGATGATGATGCGGAGCCTATTGCTTACGCAGAGCCGGGTGCTGTCGTCTTATTATGGCGCAGACAGAGCAGGGCGCCGTTGGTTTGTAGTGGTGTAGAGCCTGTTGCCTGTGCAGGGCAGGGTGCTGTTATTTGTTAATGTGACAATACAGAGTCTGTTGCCTGTGCAGAGCAGGGTGCTGTCGTTATATTATGGCGCAGAGCCTGTTGCTTGCGCGGAGCAGGGTGCTGTTGTTTGTTAATGTGACAATGCAGAGCCTGTTGCTTATGCAGAACAGGGTGCTGTCGTTGTATTATGGCGCAGAGACTGTAGCCGGTGCAAAACAGGCTCCTGTTATTTTATCATCAGTCTTCGGCTTTCCGACGTTGTCGGAAGCTTTAAGCTTTCTGGTACCTCTGGCTTTCCGACGTTACGAGCCCGGACCGTTGGCCAGGGAGCTACGGGCTGCGTCAACCTTGGCCACTCTGGGCACACGTTTGGTTGACAAACCCTTGGCTGGGGGTGATTTATGGTCGTGGTTTTTGTCGTTTATTGTATATAGAATCGTGGGCGGATATCACTGTTGTCGCACGACAACGGCTCTGGAAACCGCTGCCGACGACGGCTGATATTACCGCTGACGATTAATGTGGAGGGTGGTTAGCTCTAGCCGGGATCATCGTTGTGTCTTGGTTGGGTCGTTGTAACCTGTTGTTCTGTTAATTGTGTTATCGGCTCAATTGGTCAACAATAACGTAATTCCAGCTTGGCTGAATCTGTTGAAGCATTCGCTTGGTGTTAATTGGTTTAATCGGTTAAATTATCGTTGGCTGATAATATTTCGGCTTATTCGTTGATGACGTGTTCATATGTGGCTATGACTGTTGCAACCGTTGTTGATTATTGCTATGGTTGTTTACGCTACTTTCGTTATCGCAAATATTATCAGTCATATCATCGTTGTTTTGTAACGACGGTATGACGGTGGTAAATTGATTTCCGAAATTCACCATTAAAAGTAAGTTTTGGAGTGGCGGTGGCAACGACGGTGGCGCTGGTACCAATGATGACGACGGCGACATCGTTTGTGTGGTCAGCGCTGAAAGTCGTAAGTGAGAGGTGGGTGATAAAGAAATCGGAGTCGCAGGTACGTTTAGGCATATTGGTGATGAATTTTTCTTGCTTGTCGTTATTTGTTAATTGGGGTGTCCGACGATTGACGGCAGTTCCCGACGTTTGAGTTGTCGCTGTTGTTGCTGTGGTCTTTATGTAGGGAGATCTTACACGTTGTTATTATTGTATCTGGTATTGTTGAGATCGTTGGTTGGAGGTTCGTTGTTGTTGGTGATTACATGGATGACGTGGTTGTTGAGACGCGAGTTGGAGTATAATTTGTTGTTGTGACCGTTGTTTCGGCGAGTGTAACTTACAGTTGTGGCTGGCTTCAGTACTTGTTGTGAGGCATGCACTTCTCTAAGGCCCGATACAGTTATGGTATTTTGCTGCGGCTGAATCTGCCGCTGTGGCGACAGAGATGTTGTTGGTGCGAGCATTGGTGATGTTGGTTTATTATAGGCAACCAAATGGTGTGAATCTGTTAAATGATGCGAGCTGTTTGAAGTATTCCATAAAGTGCTATTATTACTGTTGTTACTGCTATTAAAAGAAGTAGTGCTAATGTTGTTGTTCGCAGGAATCGTGAATAATGGCCATGTTTGTAGCGGTTGGGGGAGTTTTTTTTTTTCCAGTAGTTGAGGAATGCTACTGTGATTGATGCTGCTGCTGTTGTACACTTTGGTTATTCGGCTGTTGCTGATGTAAATGTGACTGTTGCTATTGCTGCTGTGTATGGGCCGAGAATATTCACTTGTTGTTGATTATTGGCAGCGGTAGTCTGTTGCTGTTGACAACTGATAGCAGAAGAAGACGGGAAGACGAAGAATTTTCGCGTCAATCGTGCACTTTGTTACTACTTGCTACGCGGCTTTTGTTTATCGTATTTATGGAATTGTTGTATAGAGTATTGATAGTAAGTTCTGTTGCTTTTGCTGCAAATATGCGGTTGACATTGCCGCAGTCGGTGTGCCATACGCCTTGTATGATAAGGTTGTTGTAACGTTGTGTCCTGCTACTGAAGGGCCTTCCATTTCCCTATGATAAAATTGCGGTGATGTTCGGCACTAGAATGCTTGTTGGTCTCTCTATTCATTTGGGGAGTTTACTGTCCACGATATACCAAAGAATTTCCTATAGTTTATTAAGATGTACAAGTATTTGTGGAGTAAACATAAGTTGTGGGACGGAGCGATGCTGTTACATTAGCCGTACTGTGAGTTTGCTGCTGTTGGGAAGGCTGACGCTGTTGTTGTTGATAAGCCCAAGGGCTGGCTGTTGATATGGAGGATTTTGTTGTTGAAATCGTAACTGTTGTTGTGGTTGCTGTGAATATTGCAAGCTTTGCAGGTTATTAATGATTGTTGAGTAATAACGATCTGCTGTTGCTGCGGTGGTTGCTGAGGTGGAGTATTCGATTATTGGAGTTGCAGGAGCATTCTGGGCTGTTGCTTAAGCTTGTTGATGACGCTCTCTTGGCGTAATCGTGGTTCGATGTGGCTGTGATTGTTGTTGTGTTGTATTCTTTAGTTGCCTTTGCCGTGTGATGATTTGTTGTTGACTTTGATCCTCACGCTGTTGAGTTCTTCTTTGTCGTTGCGGCTGGACTTGCTGCTGTTGCGACAGGTTGGATTTGCTGAGGAAGTTGTATATTTTCCTTTCCTTTTTTTTTTTCTTTTGTTACTGAAATCTTTTTTTTTGTTTTCTGTGTATTATTTCCTTTTGTTTTTTATCGTTTTTTTTTTTTGTATTGTGATGTTTATGTTTTTTTTTCTCTTGGTTTCTACTATTTTGATTTTACTATTATGATATGTGTTCATTTTTTTTTTGTATGTGATCTCTTCTTGTATATGTTTTCTTTTCTCGGTATTTTGTTTTACCTTTTTTTTTTATCTTTTGCTTCTATATTTTTTTTTCTTTGTGTGAACTTTTCTTTTTTTTTTTCTTTTCCCTGTATTTTGTTTTAACTTGTTTTCTAGATTTTTTTCTTTTGTAAATTTTTTTTGTCTTTATTTTAGATATTTCGACTCCCTCTGGCCCCCACAAGTTCTACGCTGTTGTTGTGTTATTGTTGTTATGGACCCTGAAAGAAAACATGATTAGAAAATTTTCCTTGGATATTTGTGAAAAAGTAAAAGTAGAAGGAGCTCTCCCTGGTTCCGTAAGCGTTGGGCTGCTGCAGCAAACACACTCCCCGGGTGACCTGCACCCTTTGTTGTTTTTTTTTTTTCTTCTGTTAAGTATTACTTCCTTTGGTTGTTTCGATCTTGTTTTTTTTTTCTGCTTGAGTCTATTTTGTGTTTTTAACTTTGATGTTGCTTAATTTTTTGGTTTTTTTTTTTTTTTTTTTTTCGACCGCGGCTTGAATTGTAGGCGAGGATAGAGTTGTGCTGAATTTTGTTGTAAAGTTTTTTTTGTTTAATTATTCGTTGTTTATCTTGGTTAGAAATGTTCTTTTTTTTTTCAAATTGCTTTATGGATTTTTCTCCCTTTTTTTGATTTTTTTTTTTTTGAAATTTTTTTTTTTTGTGCAATGCTTTTAAATATATCCTTCTTGTAATTAGGTTTCACCCCTAGGACGATGTGCTTGTTGTTGTTGGTTGTAAAGACGGTGTATAGTACGTCGTATTAATGTTGGCATTGACGCTTTTATCGTTTGGCTTTTCCTTGTAATCAAAGAAAGTTTTTTTTTCTTAGCTTTAGTCATTTGTTTAATTACTTATCCTTTGAACACCCGAACAATAGATTTATGTTTATTTTATCCAAAGATGTCAGCATAGCTTACGAATCGCTTCCTTTGGCATAGTTTCACATTTGCAATTGATAACAGCGGCGTAAGTAAAAAAAAATCTGGTCGTTCATAAAACTATAAGTGGTGTTTGTTGCTGTGCTTTTCGGGTATGACTTTGGGTCCTCACAATATATACACACAATTTGTTAAGTACATAATTTATATAATCATACACGTATGCTTAGAAATTATTTAGTCCGTTCCCTTTTAATCAATGTGGAGACGTTGATATTGGTTTTCCTATTGAAACTGATATGAATTACAAGAAAAAAAAATTATAAAAATTTGCCAATTTTTTTTTTTTGTAATGTGAGAGGAAAGCAGGTTAGAGGGTAATCGGACCCAACTTCGGGGTTTCCCATTGTAAATCATGGGCCGAAGAAGAAAATAGGGAGGATGGGGTAAAGAATGGCCCGGGGGTTATTATATGGCTTTTTTTTTTAAGCTGTCAGTGCAAAGATAATCCATTCAGATAACGTCGTGTTACCAACACACACCGCTAGATGAGAGACATTACGCGCAACTGGTGCCGTTACAGATCCGCCCGATACAATTAAACTTTTGAGGTTGGGGAAACGCTTACAATAATCATACCGGTTGAGTATGCATAGACCATAGACCACTAGTCTTGATGAATGATGGAGTTGTTTGTTGTTGGCAAAGTTTAAAACTCTAGAGTTGAAATTGTATCTTCGTTTATTCTATTCGAATCGTGGAATGTTTTGTACACGTTCTTACCAATTCAAGAGAGTCCGGCTTTGTTATCATCAACATCACTACATTACTTCCGAACTCTTTTGATATTAAAAATCACATTTTAAGTGTTTTCGGTGAAATAAATTCTAATAGTGTCAAGATAAGGTGGCTCGAGGTATATCGAGGTATAGGTGTATCAAGGTATATGATAAAATAATGAGCTTTTTAAAAGATACAAAGTACTAATCTTTTATAAACTGTTCAAAGTTGCACTCTACGGTCCCCAGAGGCAGACAAAACTCATGAATTAAGAATCGCACTCATTGCGCTCGACCTTAAGTGCAATGACGTCAAAAAGTTTGTCAAAAAGTGCGATCACTAGTACGATACCATTTTTACCGTCTGCTTTGAAGACGATATAGTACGTTTAAATACCCTGCGCCCGAATGTTAAAACATTATTCCACAATGTTATTCGCGGGGATTATATGCGCAAACAGAAAGGCCAGCCAGTTCAATGTAAAAATTGCCAATTGTTCGAACGTGGTGAAGGCTCCTGTCACATGCAGCAAAAATATACTGTTTGTGCTGGGCAACACCAGACTGCTGATTATCCTGATATTTCCATTGTAAATTGTATGCAAATTCCAGTCAAGATCATACGTCTATGAGCAGCGCATGTCCATATCATGGGCTAACAACTAAAATAAAAAAATTTAATAATAAAAACTTCGCCCAAAAGCAAGATTCTAGAATAACTCTTTCGGTTCGCTGTCTAGCAAAATAACTTGTTGTTTGCAGCCCTGCATTATAAAGCTGGTGTCATATCTGGTAACAATAATTCGGTTTATTTTAATACTACAATGAACGTGAAACATAAGTATATATTTGCCTCATTACTCAAGGGTAATGTTGGTCTTTTCTCAGAAAATGAAATCAATCAGTTAGCTTTTGTTATTGTTAATAATCTTAGAATGTGAAAAACAATACACAAGAAACATTTTTTGTTACTACATATTTAGCTATTATTCAAATGTTAAACAATGGATCGAGCTTGAAGTCATTTTTTGAAGCTGCTGTAGTGCCCGCAATAGATCTGTTGAGCTCTTCGATTTTCTATCCATGTTCTAGTCTGTCGATATATATCTACTCTCTGAAACTTGGTTAAAATCTTCCGACAAATTATTTCATTTGAACTACACTTGTATAAGGCATGACAAAACGAAACAGTTAGGTGAACAGTCTGAATATCCGTAACACTACGGGTAATTTTGCACGGTGCGCTAATGTCTATCTTCCAGATGGATCTTGCCCACATGACATTAGGCGCAAATTTAAAAGTCACTTACGTGAAATTTTGAACCAAAACAGTGACAGTGCTTGTTGGATAACAATAAAGCTAACTGGAACTAAAGTTCCAAATGTAAACATAGATGTAAGTAACTGCGTTAATTTACTTACTACGAGCATAGCAAACGCTATTCAACGGTCAGTGCCCAAAAAGTTTCGCAAGAGTAATTTTCTTGGACTTCCTAACCATGTTCTCAACTTAATTAGGATCAAAAATTTCTATAAAAGACAGCCGAGCCGTTATCGTCAACAAGTTCTCTATATAAATACTCTTAATTACGCGTCCCTGGTCAGGAGTGGCGTTTTAAAGTTCCGAAAGGAATTATGGGATCGTCAACTAAGTAAGCAACAAGCCATTTTGAAATATAAGTAAATTTCTACCTCAAAAACACAATATCCTTCTGCCTCTTAAATATCGAAATGGTATAATTTTTCTATGTAGTGACAAAAGTCAAGCTTTTGCAGAAAATTTTTCTTAAAAAGCATAGTCTTTTGTAACTTAATCTCTCGTGCGAGAGAGTGTATGGGTAATTCTGTCGTAGGGGGACTAAACTCAATAACAGTTCTCAGAAGAGCGCTACCCAAGCGAAGACGTCATTAAATGGCTAATGCATGAAACAGGTCCAAAAAATTGTCCAGGTAAGGATAACATCAAAAATATAGCTTTTAAAATTTATTCTCCATAAAGGAATCCCATTTTTTAAATACATAATTAACTCATACATCAAACTTCAGTATTTTCCAAACATTTGGAAATCGGCTAAAGATATTCCCATTTCTAAACAATGCAAGCCACAATATGATATTAACAGTTATCGACCCATTAGTCTCTGGAGCTTTCTAAGATGGATCTTTGAAAAGGGTATTAAAAGCAAATTATTAAAAACTGTCTCTGGAAAAGAGCATATTTCAAATAAACCGTTTGGGTTTAGAAATCAGGATACTGATTCGCATATATATCAGCATATGTCACTATGTTACGAACAAATTTGAGGCTGATCAGCCCATTGGCTTATTTCTGCTTGGCGTTGAAAAAGCCTTCGATTTTGTTTGACATAATGATCTAATTTGATAACTTTTGCTTTTTCGCTGTTGAATTTCTGGAGCCTTTTAGCTAAAAGATATATATGTGTCTCTCTTGGAAGAATAAGCTACACGTTGTCTGCAGTACGTTACATATTCCAAACGACATGCTATCGAAAGGGTTTTAAGCCTACCTGGAGTGGTAAATAATCTTCCTCTTTTGAATGATCTGAAAGAGTCTGCCAAGAAGCATCTGTCGAACCAATACTAGATACGAATACAGCTCTATAATTTACTAAGACCAGCGTCAATATATGGCGTATAGAATAACTGTATTCAATTTTCTGCTGTATAAGCACAAACACTTTTTGTCTGGTTTACGGTGGAGAATTACTGGAGATGAACATGTATTGTTAGTTTCGTCAATTACAACTAATGTCAACTCTATCTACAATTCATAATGAAGTAACCTTTTAATGCTTGGAGAAACGACGAAGTGGCGTTGCTTTATTAGCCTTGAATCACCAGCGTCAATTACGTGAGAAAAAATATCTGCCTTGCCTAGACTTTCTTTACGAAATAACGGAAACGCATCTACAGCTATTTATAATAAAATTTTCCGATTTTTACTTAACGCTCTATTCCACCAAAGAAACGCTGTCCCCAAGATTGCTATTATATATAGACAGTAAAACAAAAAAATTCAGGAAATCAATACCAAAATTTAATTTTGTGAAAGACTAGGTGCCATATAAATTAATATCGGTTTACTCCTTACACGTAAGCTTATATTGGTTCAGACAACACGTACAATACTTTGACAATCACTACCTGCCGTGCTTATCGATGATTTATCAGCTTTATAAGCAATACCATAACATTCAGAACCATTTCTTGAACTTAAACAATTAATAGAAGCACCAGTATCAAGAATTTTTGATCTAAATGTACCCAATGAACTCACTTCTGCATAAGATCGGCCATCGTTAGATTGACCAATTACTGGAAAAATTAGATTCGTTTGTATTATATACATCGTTAGATTGACCAATTACTGGCAAAATTGGATTCGCTTGTATTCTATACCAAAGTGAGCAAATCTTCAGAGCACAGTGTGCGTAGACTTACTATTAAAAATTCGGCTATGGACTTGAAGCCAGTCTTTGAAAAACTGATAATATAGTTTCTTTGGACGTAAATTCTGCACATCCGGGAAAATCTTTCGCGTGTCATCAAGCTTGTTAAATATTGTTAGTTTAGGTAAGGTAACTTCAATCAAGTCTTCGCGCAGAACCTGTTCGGTCCATGTGCAATTTTTTAAACAGAGAGAGGATAGTGTTGAGTTGGCCACAATCACAAAAAACACATTGTTTTCAGACAATCATGATAATGGTGACCTGGCTGTTGACAAAGAAGTATCAAAGGATTCATTAACACATTGCTTGCGATCACGTATCATTTCAGAGATACCTATATCCGTTTTTGAATCTCCGGACTGTTGTTTGAAGATTTGACATAAGCATTGCTATTCGATAACAGGGGCGGATTGATGATAACGCAAGAAGTAGTCACTTGTTTTACCTGCGAAAACCCCGTTTCATATTTCTGTATAGGACATCGAAATTTCCGCAGTGTGTCGAATTGGAGCTTCTACTCTATAAATGAAATTATCAACCGTCGTACTGCTTAAGGAACTGTGAAATTTAAATTTTCACTATAAATTATTTGAGGGACCTTATCGGGTCTGTAAACTAGGTCTCTTAATAAATTTAGGTTGGCTGATGTTATATTCCGAGTATCGTTAATAGTAACAGAAATTTTATTGTTGAACTCGTCTACACAGAAACTACTTGGACAGGCCTGGGCGTGCTTTGCTTTCCTGGTAGAGCATTACTTGTTTTTTAAAATATTTCAATCATCGCTGACAGCGGAGTTTGAACATATTCAAAAATTCTAGCTCATCGATAGTATCATCTTTTCTTTCCGTATGTTGGCTACTGATTTGCTTGTATGCCATTGCCGTAGCCTGCAACATGTCCTCATTAGTATATAATATGGGAATATCAACATTTGAATATTTACGGAGTACACCTTTCTATAACGAAACCATTTCAAGACAGGCTTCCAAAAATAATTACGAATTTTTTTTATTTTACGTGTAAATCAATAACAGTGAATCAAAGATAGTTTTTGTAGCATGTTAAAAACCCCTACAAAATATAGTCAATAAAATTTTTGTATAGAATATTTTATAATCGTCGCCATTAATATTCCATAAGCACAAAGCAGAAAATTGTTATAATTTTGATAAGAGATATTGCTACTTTTATAAACAGTTTTCTTAAATGCGGCCAAAAAACAAACATCGAAAGTTTAAAGTTGCTATAAAAGGTAGTCTTAACGTTTCCAAAGTTGCGCCCTTCACAATTAAGGTACCTAAACGCACAAAAAAGAAATCGGTCTACATTCAGTTTACAGAGTTTTGAAATTAATGAAACATAAAAAAGGTGCGATGCACCTGGTACAAATTTGATTCATCGAAGTTGCAATTCCAAGATCTCATAAGTGGGGATCGATTTATGAATACTGCTTCGATAACCAGACAAGCTTTAGCTAAATTGTCTAAGAATAAAATTCTAGTAGATACGAAAAAACCATTAAATGAGTAGGAATTATTGCTAAATTGGGGGTATCGTAAGGGTTATTCGAATTATATGAATATGAAAAGTCACGCAAATGCAAGCAAAATTTAATTAGCAGCAAATAAAACAGAATTAAAGCTCCAAAACGCGTCAGCACTATGCAACTAGCTATTCCTTTTACCAAGCAAAATGTAATTCTGGTCACAAAATATGGGAGCAATATAAGTCCAATAATATTTACGGTGAATCTGGTATATTCACAATATTCTGGAATACATTATTTTGTTGTGGTCTGTAGCTAGATCTAATAACAATCAATACATAATCTTATAATTAACAGTTGCATTAATAACACCACACAACAAAATACACATCTTTCATATTAGTGGCGTTTTTGCCGCATAAACAACTCGCAGTATTAACATAATTCCGTACAGAATTGAAGCAATTGTCTGCAAAATGAATTTATTTCTATGCAATTCTTTGTTTTATGAATAAAAGCAATTATGCGAACCGTAAACAAAAAACATGTGTTATTTTACCATTTTCTACACATTACTAAAAAGTACAAAGTACGAATAGAGAATAAAAGCAATCCATTATGGAGTCAACGTAAGTTTTTCATTTTTTTTTAATTTCTATATATATTGGAAAGTGAAATTCTTAACATACATTTAGTCCAAAAAAAAAGAAACAAATGGATATAAGAATTCTTGTTTTGTTATTTTGGGAATGATGGAAAAAAAAAATTCTGCTACCCAATAAAAAAAAAATTTTCACAAACATTTTAACAGACATGAGGGCAAAAAATATTTAGAAGTAAAAAAAAAAACTTTTATATTTTATTTATTTATTGACGCTTATGTAACCACGAAGCCATTAAGGCCTATTATAAATGTCTACAACAAATAGAATGTTACAAAATGTTCTTAAACAATCTGAAGGAGAAGAAAAGAAAAACGAAGGTAAGGAGAAAAAAAATTAAAAGTAAACAGGAACCAGTTAGGATAATGTTGTAGAGGTTTGGGAAAAATCTAACTTTAATGAAATTAATGAAAGATCAACCTAGGAAACGTAAAATATAATCTGAAATATGGTTATACCGTCTCAAAGAGGATACATATCTAACTATACCACCACATAATAGTCTTAATGACCTCAGTTTTAAAATATTCGTGAAACTATAAACTTTTAGGGCATAAATTATTAGTAGCATATTTAGAGCTTTGACCAGTTTAATTTTTATTTAAATGGGCATATAGACATTCAAGGAATAAAACTTTCTAAGTAGAAAATTGACCTGAGAGCACAGCGAATTTATGTGTTCATCAAAGCACAACTTATTAACGATAATCACCCTCAGGCATTTTAAGCTACTTATAATTTCAACAGTACCCTTAAAGCAAGATCCGGATGTATATTCTAGGGTCTACATACTATCCCAAATATTGTAGGCCAATTCACCTCAAGTTCATTCGCAGCCACCCAACGGGAAATGCAGTCCAAATGGTAGTCAATGTTAGCTTGACATCCTTCCAGATTATCAACCTCAAATAAACTCTGCAAATCATCAGCAAATGTATAGGGCTTATGCGAAGCTAAGTTAAACTTATTAAAGAAATTGTTCACATACACGGTGAAGAGCAAAGAATCAATAATCGAGCTGTGAGGTACACCAATGCGCACCTTTAGCGAGTCACACTTGAGAGCACTCACAGATACAAATTGTAGATGATCCGAGAGGGAGGATTCTGTCAGAGCAGCAGTTGACTGCGAAAAGTCAAAATCCCGCGCGGGTTTATGGTTCAAAAGCACATGCGACATTCCATCAAAAGCTTAGTTAGATCCAGCGATAAAAACACCGAGATAAGCTTATCCCTTGCTATACGTCGCACTGAATTCGTAATAGTCAGTAACAAAGGAGTAGTGCTAAAACCTTTTTTAAAACCGTGCTTAGATTCAAAGGCTAGAGAGTTTCCGTCATGATGGTTAATAATTTGTTTTTTAATTATATGTTCAAACACCTTTTAGAGAATAGCCAAGATTGAAATGGACCTGAGACTCGCGGAAACAAGTGACTTGCCATTCTTCCTGATAGGAATAATACGAGCACGTTTCCAAGCCGAGGGAAACTTAAACTTAGTAAGAACTTGATTACTAAGATATAATATATGAGCAACAACCCAGGGCCAAATTATTTTAAGAACCTAAAAGAGAAACCATCCACTCCCGGCACATTACACTTGATTTGGTCAAATGCCGCTAAAAGTTCTACTATATTTATCCCACGAAAAGAGAACAGTCTGTAACAATTATTTGAGTCTGGGCAATTTTTAGCAGTGTTTACTTGACTGTTGAGAAAATGATGATTGATGGCATCCACCTCAGCACCACTCAAACTTAAATCGTTAGCATCCTTGAACCCAAATTGGCGTAATTTACACCACAGCCCTTTCTTGTTTGAACCTCTGAAAGTTAATAATTGCGCATTTCTCCTGTATTTTCTAATAACATATTTGGCTTTATTCATTTGTATACAATAAGCCCTCCAATTATCGTCATTCTTGTCACGCAAATACGCCCTGTAAGCTAGATTATGCAGAGAAAATTAAAATGTGATTTCACTACAATTAAACCAAGACTCACAGTCTTGCCTCTCACTTTGGGAATAATTTCACGAATTAAATCCACATCCGAAGTATTCTATATACTACTTGTTTAGTCTAAATACATACATATTCAATATAAATAAATATATTCGTTCAATTCATTTTGTTTAGTCTAAATATATACATACATATTCAATATAAATAAATATATTTGTTCAATTCATTTTGTTTAGTCTAAATATATACACTCATATTCAATATAAATAAATATATTCATTTATATTCAATTCATTTCAAATATATACTTTTCATTTCATTCATATTCGATATCGATTAACGTTTATTTATGCATGCACTTGCATTTGCGCATACATGTTTATGTGTTGATCTGTTTGGCATAACTGACCACAGACAACGACATTATAAAATTGCATAATCTTGAAGTGTGTCGTCGTTGGTCATATTAATGTGCCTATATTGCATTTTTGTGACACACTTCAACTTCCTCATATTCTTTAGAGTCAAGAAACGCAAAAATGCAAGTGCATCATTTTTATGCATTAATTAATGCGCTATAATTCTAAGTTAGTTTATAAGAATTATAATTTATATATTCACAATTTATTAATAAAACTTGTCTTTGTGAAACACATTGATCACCCTTTTTGTTATCTTAACGGTTTTTCCAGTTACAAGTGCTGGAAAAACCACCCTAACAAGTTGGTACGACCAAGACGCATCGTCTGGTCGGCTCATGCCAACCGAATAGGCTACCCATTAACCCTTTTGTCCGCGAGGTATACTGTACAAATACAGTAACCAGTTTTTTATTATTGAGTGTCCATGTTGGACACGCCAATGAATCAATAACAACACAACAAAACATCGAACGTTTGGTAACCTCAACGTGATAACTCACGCAGGTTGGCGTTCAAGACAACATTTGGTGATCCCGACGTGATTGCCGTTCAACAACATAACACTACTAAAGTCATATACGGCAATTCTGTGTCTCGTTGTCCGAGTATTCACTCTGTTATAATCGTAAAATTCCGAAAATGCGCCCACCTTACGCAAACAAGTATTAAAAGCCACATATATGAAAGGATGGTGAGAGATCCCTGCCAATTAGAATTGCACAGAAACAGATAGCTCCATATTAGGTATTAAAACTAGTTAAGAAAGCAAGTGGAGCCACACCTTATATCATGATGGGTAGGGAGGGACATATATAGCTGATGACAAAAATTAAACATCGAGGATTTCGCAAGATTAAATAAATTGTAATTGACGTGACCCACGACAATAATACTGGCAGATTTGATTAAAATGTTACTGAAAGCGCATTTAAGGGAGTAGACAACGCCATGCGGCAAGTAAACAATACCAATTAGTAGTTTAACCCCTGATGCCTCTACTTCAACAAATAAGTTTTTCATCACCCCATTAACCAACTCCGCATGCACAACAGAAAACCTGAGTCCATTCGAAATATATAAAGCTACACACATACCTCTCCTCGTGGTCACTGCGGTGTCAACTATACCCCGAGATTTTAACCGAATTTGAGAAAACATGGCTATTCCCGCACGATTCACTACGAGATTCCTAATCCCGTCAATTTTCATTTAATTTAAACTTTGACGGTTCAGATGGCTAATCTTACAGGTGTCACCAGCGTTATTTAGCAGGGAACGAAACGTGGTATCGTCGTTTGTGATATTACTTAAATTATGATATTACCTAAATTATTATTCGTATTCACAGATGATAGCATTATAATAACACAATACAGGATATTAGCAAAAGAAACTCAAAATTTTAAACAAAGAAAAAAATATCTTAATTATTGAAATAGTGTAAATGAGTTGTAGATATATAATAGCTTAACTTAAACCTCATAGAACTTCACAGAAAACATTATCGCCCAAGAGCAACACCAACAACTCCATAGATTGTTGCACTTGAATTGTCATTTCGGAATTATCTGGTTGGACCCTCTTTACGTTAAGGATGTCGGCGTTAATCAAGCTTTTACTAATCTTCTTTTTGCGTAAAGCATTGCAAATTGTTACTAGTTTGTAGTCTGTAAAAGTTAGGTGATCATCCAAACAGATACTTGAATAAATATTGCCCCCTAAGACATCGCTCAACTTGTTAGAAGACATACCTCACTATAACCATACCGCGCACGTATATTGAACTAAATTTCCACTGTCCATTGGCTAAATAGCAGCAGTGATGTGAATCGCGTACATTCTCTCAATTTTACACCGCTCAGCAATCTTCAATACGAACTTTCTTAAATTTTTAATGCCAGGTGGCAAGCCACTCATCAAACACATCAAACATCAAACCTGTTCAAACGGCGAATCTGCATGTTGTGTTTGCGCTTCATTTTAACCAATTTGTACTTCATACCGTTCAGATTATATTGCACCGCTAGATGACCGGCGGACATCCCCTTCCACATTCCTAGCAATGTTCACACGCCCGTTGTGACGTAAAATCTCGACTTGAAATTCATTAACTTTCTGGAGACTTCAACTATGCTGTTTCAGCGCTAATCACTAAATCACACGTTGCTTTTTTTAGTTTCATCGCACTCGAAAAAAGCTTAGCTTCTCTCTGCGCCAAACCATTTTGATTTGCGAGAAAATGTTACCTCCATCCAAAGCCTTATCGCAACTAGTACATGTGTACTTGAAAATTCTGTTTTTAGTGCGTAAAGTGAATTGTTCTTCCGAAACACCAGCGTAACCAAGATGAAGTGTTCGCTCCCAAAGCGCACAATTTATGCTATTACGGCCAACAGTTACATCTTTAGCACACACCAACCAACGTCCCTTAGTAGGCATCACGATTAATACTACCAGCAAAAAATATGAAACTATAAATGCAAGCACCAATGCAAACACACGCTCTGCACTTTATAACGCTAAGTATGTATGTTTATAATGTATACCTATATATTTTTCATAGAAAAAAAAAACAGTTTTAATTTATACATTTCAATTTTTCGGTTTTAATTTAACATGATTTCTTTTAAAATGCAATAAGTTTCGCAGAAAATTTTTTCATTTGTTGTAAAAGAGGTTTATTTTAGATGAAATAATTTTGGTTAATAAACAAATGGAGCCCTAGCGCTCGATTGTCCGCACTTTTTACTTTTGTCATTATTGTTTTTGAACATAAAATAACTTTTTATTTTTGTCTCTGTCAACTAATAACTTTATTTCCTAATTTATATTCTTTTTTGAACAGTTATATTTAATAAAGTTTTTTCCTAACGTTAATTTTTATTAATATATTTTCCAGAAATTCCTTTATTTTACACAAATAACACTTTAAATGCACCAGAGTTGCCAATTGTTTCTAAATAATATCAATTTTTTTTAAATAATATCAATTAGGACAATAACAGCACCGCAAATATGTTAGAATGAAGATCCCCTAAAAAGGCCAACCACAATACAATTCAGATTACGGATGCAATTTTTAGTGAAAAGAAAATCATCGCTAAGAGTCATTCTATGAATATCGGATTGGGAGATATACCTAGTGATAGCAGCAATAGAAACAGTGGTCTTTGCTGTGAACGTCAATCCTCTAGCTGCTTCGGGGCACAAGAAGCTTCAAAAAGAAAAATGTGTAAAAAAGACTATTGTAATGATTAATTCAAAATGAAAAAAAGGGTTAATAAAGGCTATAAGGCAAATCACTGAAAAAAAACAAAGCAAAATTTAACCTATTAAAAAAAAAAAATATTTTTTGAGCAAAATCACCAATTTTTCGCGGCACTGTTGGTTGTCTGAATCCAATTGCCTATGCCAACATGAAGTTGTTGGTAAATTTATCAAATTAGATTAGTTTTGATTTAAATAAGTTGTTTCTTTCACGCTTTTTATAAATGCGCAAAATTAGTTGTTCAATCTCCGCGGACAAAGCGATATGTAACAAATAAATAAGAAAGAAAGTTAAATATTAGGCCGAGTAATTTCGGCTTTTTACCAGACATTTATTTTGTTTCCATTGAAAAACAAAATTATATTAATTTAACAGTTGATTATGAGGTGTTCAACCTTTTCAATCTTTTGCTATACCTCTGGTGTCGATTTTGCCCCAATAATGCCTCCTAAAAGTTGTCCTCAAAGTCGGAAGTACGTCCCGTCTTTTAAGGTCCTATAACGAAATCTCAAAAATCAATTTCTAACTGCCCGATCAGTTGTCAGTCTTTCACCGTATATGGTCTTCCATATATATCTTTTTCCAACTGTCGGCGCAACGCTATTGCCTTGTTTACATTTCCAAAGCATTACATGTCGAATATGCACTTTTTGACTGTTCATTTCGGAGGTGGAGGAAAACAGTTGAATGTAACATGCACCACATGAAAGAGTTGACAGTAGCCTAACTGAATTCTTATCTATATGGTGAAAACAAAAACTCGTTTTTTTCGACGACTAAATACGAACAATAGATTGCATCTACCTTCATTGAAAGTTGTATATGACTCGACCGAATAAAAACATGCAACTTTTTCGTATTTCTCATTTTATTGTTTGTTAAACTATTTGCAAAACCAATTGTGGAAAAAAACTTGCAGAATGCGTAACTTATATGGGGAACTCCGACGTGTTTAGGCATTTTTTCTTCGGTTTGCCAAGTTTTATTTTGAGGAACATAAATAGTCGGTTGGGTTTGTGTGTCTGTTCGAAAGCTCGAAACAACAAATTCCTCCTCGCACAATAAACAATAACACAAAAACGTTCGGTTTAAAAGGCTTATTGTGCTGCCCATGTTCGTTCGTTATAAACTATGTTTCCACACGTATTCAAAGAGGCAAATTAACTACACATTAGGGGAACGAAATATGGAACAAACACAAAAAGACTTCAAACTAAATAAGTTCTGTGTGAAAATTTATTGCATTTACATTTTTTTCGATCGCGATGGCATTTATTGAGGAGTAATCATGCAAGTAGGCATTTATCGCCGTGATTATCGTCTTGTTTTTTTTTTTGAGAGACAATTGATTATCACAAAGAGGCTAATCATATACCATCGCCGCCTACTTTCCAAAACTTCCCGTCAAATTTTCCATTATAATGCGTTATTAACCGAAAGAGGCGTAAAAAATTAGAGCAAATGGACGTTTTTTTGTTCTGTATAAAAAATCGCATATGATGGACAATAACAAGCATCCCAAATGATACGAAGCAGAAAATTTTGTAGAATTAGACCTAAAATAGATAAATGAATTTCAATCTTGAAATGATCATAATTGATTTAAAAGAAGTTTACATTTAATTCCCATATATACAAAGTTTTTTTTTGAATTAAAATAGGGAGTACTGATTTCAATATTTGTGCGAATTATAATTTTAAAAATTATTTATATTTTTAAGATTGTTATAATATTTATAAATACAAGACCACCATCTTCACAGGTCGTTGGTGCTGCAGTATTCAAATAATCTCGTCTCACTTTGTAGTGCAGCGCTGCACAAACATTTGCGACTCGAAATGTAAATGTAATACTAACTTCGGAGTCTTTCGCGCAAAATTATTGGCCGAAGAAGATCGTAGGTAGGATAGGCAGTAGAATAGGCCAGGGCATAACATTAGCCCGTCCGTTAAGAAAGTTTCAATCGTCCGTTGGTCTGGTTGGGGGTTTCTGAGTGTATTCCTTAAATATAACCGTCTGTGGAATGTTCGTTGGATAAAAAGTCAAACCCGCCATTACTGCCGAACTAATTAGCAGTGTAATGACATGTACTGTGAGGACCAAAAGTCGTGCCATCGTTTTGGCCTCACGGACTCTCCGTCTCTGGGGAGGGGGGAGATGTTAGAATAAGAATAGATTAAAATAGAATAAGAAATAGCCTAGGGATAGATTAGGAATAGAATAGAGATAGCATAAAATAGAATAGAATAGATTAAGGTAGAATAAGAAATAGCATAGGACTAGATTAGGAATAGAATAGGGATAGCATAAGATAGAATAGGAAAAGATTAAGATAGGATAGAATAGAATAAGAATAGTGTAAGTATAGGTTACGAGTAGGATAGGGAAAATTATTTTAAGAGAGTCGGTGGTAGGCTCTCGTCGCGGGAGTTGGGTTTTGGCTCTCGAGCCGAAAGGTCGAGATTAGGCTCTCGAGCCAGTCAGTCATGTGAGGCTCTCGAGCCGATAACACAGAATACAATTTATAAACTTTGATAGAGCACCAAATGTAATGAGTTGAATAAAGAAGAATCAAGTGCCTGCGAATATAAATTTTCTTGTGTTTGTTTCCTTCCCTGGGCCGCTGAGCTGCCCCAGTCAAAGGAAAGGGCCGAAACGGCCTCACAAGTGGCACCCGAGCAGGGACTTGGTTCTTTAAAAAAAAAAAAAGGAAAAAATCAAGAAAAACACGAGAAAACGCATAGAGAATTTTAAAATATGTGAACCAAATAAACACGAACAAACAAATAAACAAACATTGTTAAGAAAATACTTTTATTTTAATTAAAAGAAAACGTTAAAAGGGAAAAGACTTACTGCAAAGTTCATAAGAAAATAAAATAGGATGTTTATAAATTGTGGACAAAACATAATAAAGCAACAATTTCGTTTGACTAATTCCAAACTCGAAACTTTAGCGCAACCATTCCAAATAATTCAGTAATCAAATTAAACAAAATCAATGAATTAATAAAAGAAAAGAATAAAATACGAAGCAAACTAAAACTCACAACAGAGCAATCTAGTTTCGGATTACAATTAAACACTAACAAAATTATCATTATTACATAATTACCAGAATAGAGAATAAAAGAAAAAAAATTCAAAATTTAAAGTCCAACAGAACAAGAAAACCGCAAATTCTCGTTTTTTTTTTTGTTAAATCCAACCAAACATAGAAGAAACGCAAACAAACCAACAAGCAAATCATCAAAGAAAAAAAAGGAAAAATGTGTTTAACAGCATAACGGGCCAAAATAACTGCCCAAGACAATTTTATATCGATGTGCCGTTCATCGGCAAACAAAAGTGCTTAAAAGTGCGAAACCAAAAACAACACCATACATCCTAAACTCCGTAAGAGGTAATGATGAGAAAACTACCGCAATTTGGTCGCCGCAAAACACCGTGCGGCGAAAATGATGATCTATGGCGAAATCGGCAAGGGAGAAATGAAAAAAGAGAAGAGCGGTATTCGTAGCTAGGCATCGTCGATGGATAGTCGAAAAATCGTTATTAAAAAAAAAAAACAAAAACGCACGTTTCATCAAGTTGATCAAAATTCTACAATTATTTAACAATGGCAATTAAAAGGAAAAGCCAAAAATAAATAAATGAATAAATGAAATAATCGGATAATTAAATTAAAAGACAGTACGAACATAATTGTGCTTAATAATAATAAAGGAAATCGAAATGCAGGAAAATCTGCAAAAAAAAAAAAATTATTTTTAACTGATAATGGAAGAAAAATTAAAATGGAGAACTCATCGGCAGTTGTTTACAAAGTGCAACAAGAAAATTAAAATTAAAAGTTCGAAATTTTTATAAGACATTAAAGGGAAACAACGATTCATATATTTATTCGCTTATGCCATTATCTTCCACATTCTCCGATATAACGACATTCAACCTACATATTTAGTACTGATATACATTTGCTTACCCATGTTCATATACACACAAACATATACTCAACATTTGTATGCTGTAATGTGAAAACCTTCAGAAGTATTGGCTTCGGTTAAATTTGTATTTATCGGCGTTATCTTTTCAAGTGAAGCATTAAAAGAAGGCTCACATCGTGTGTTTTATCCTTGAGTAATTTAATAAAAAAGGTACGGGCATGGATTATTGTGTGCTAACGCAAAAGGATTATAATTGCAAAAGTATAATCAATTATACGTGAAATCAACTGAACTCAGTAAGAAGAGAAACTATGGCCGAAAAGTTTACAAGGGTACATTAAATACAGAAAGTAAGAGAGACACACAGCAACAAACACCACTTATAGTTTTATGAACGACCAGATGTTTTTACTTATTCCGCTGTTATCAATTGCGAATGTGAAACTATGCCAAAGCAACCAATTCATAAGCTATGTTGACATCTTTGGATAAAACAGTAATATTTCAAAAATTGCTAAAATCACCTAACTGCGTTAATTCCCCTTGTGACGCTCTCTTCTCCTCCTAAATACAAAAAACCATTAGAACACAAATCCATTGTTCGTGTGTTCAAAGAATAAATAAATAAATAAACAAATAAAGTAAAGGAAAGAAAAAAAAAATTCTTTTTTTAAAAGGAAAAACCAAACCATAAAAGCGCCAGTGCCACCATTAATAGAACGTATTATATACCGTCTTTACAATCAATAACAACAAGCACATCTTTCCAGGAGTGAGACCTAATTACCAAAAAAAATATATAAAATATAAATATATATAAAATATAAAAATATAAAAGCATTGCATAAAAATTTAAAAAAAAAAGAATAATAACAATTTAAATCCTACGTCATCTACACGTGACGACGGCCTCACCATCGGCAGGAAGGCACAGAAAACGTCGTCAATCTTCCCCAACAACAGCGATCGCGTCAAGCATCAAGCGTTTTCGACGGAAGCACAAGGAGGTCAAAACATTTTGTCACAAACTATAACAATATTACGAATAAACAAATCTGGCGGCGCTTGTGCGTTAAGAGATCCAAACAACGAACGTCGTGAAGAACCCGTCGTCTTATAACAATAGAAGCAAACAACTAAATTGTTACCCAATTCAAATTGGGTAGCAGAAGTATCTCCCCGATATAATTCACAAACATTTGATGGACTTTTTAACTAACTCTTTTATTTACAGGAATAACAGCAACAACTGCCCCAACCACAAATAGTGCAACAGCAGAAAGGGAAAACAAAGGTTAGAAAAAAAAAAGAGGAAAAGAAAATTGAGAAAAAAAAATAAACAAAAAAAAAAAACAACAAAAAAACAATAAATTGAAAAAAATAACACATAAACTTCAAAATATAGAGAGGAAAAAAGGAAGAAAAAACATAAACTTCAAAATATAGGGAGAAAAAATAAACACATCAAAATAGTAGAAACAAAGAGAAAAAAAAACGTAAACAACAAAATACAAAAAAAAAAAAAAAAAAAAAAAAAATAAAAAACAAAAAAAAAAAAAAAAAAAAAAAAAAATCAAAATAGTAGAAACAAAGAGAAAAAAAAACGTAAACAACAAAATACAAAAAAAAAAAAAAAAAAAAAAAAAAAAAAAAAAACAAAAGGAAATAATACACAGAAAACAAAAAAAAAAAGATAAACAAAAAAGGGCAAATTAGTTCCAGGGCATCAACAAGCGTATCAGCGACTGACTCCATTCATAATAACATCAGTACCAGCATGGCGGGGAGAATTCCTACGTCAACCTTCTCTGCCACTAATGCGGTAGCGGCAACCACAACTACAACAGCCCAAGTACCTGTTCAACCTCAACAACGACTTGCTTTGCAACAGACAGGAATAAAGGCGCATAATGCCGCCACCACCGGCATAGCTCTAGAAGACAATCAAATAAAGCCAATGTATTTGGTAGCTTCACCTCACGCCCCTGATAGCGGTTCCTCCTCAGCCACCCCGGTTTCAAATCTGCGAACAACATTTACAACTCCTACTTTTTCAATACCACAGAAAGTCGATCCCACCTCCAATAATCCAACTGCAACAATCCCAACGGCTGCTATGACGTCAGTATCAGCGCGATCGTCGGGAATGGCCGTAAACGTTAACTTAACGGTGTGCTCGCCAGCCACGATAGCTGCTTTATCACCGCAACTAACGGGCAGTCTCACTCTCACTGTTCCAGAACAACACGAACGGCTAATATTATCAGCCCCCGGTTGAGCAGCCGCGTCCAATCCGACGGACCATATTAACTGGCGTTATAACAAGTGTCGCCATTAACAATGAACCTGCAATGGTGGAAGGTCTCAACAAGATACCACTACAAATACCTACATCGCAACCGAGTATATCGATTGCAAGTACAAGTTGCGCAACACAATCATTCTGCCTGGACACATTCAATAGCCAGATCACTCCGATAGTCCGAATCAAACAGCAGCCTCGATAGCCCCCACCGAACGACTACTAATAGCACCAGCCGATGTTAGTGCTTAATAGTTGGCCCAATGTCCTCGACAGGGGCAGATATATGTTGATGACATAAACCCCTCAACAAGTCCTACGCAGCAACAACAAAACGTAAACGCGACCGCAGCAGCTGCACTACCAGAGTTAGCATCGCTACTATAGCCGCAAACACAAACACAAGCTCTAAACGTGGTATTACAAAGCCAAGCTTCAACTACTGCCCCTGTAATAGACGCAACAGTATTTTCGCCCAATAAGCGTGTTCCATCTCTTACCAAGGAAGATGAGAATATTGACCAGCAGTTTGTGGCCCACACTGATACTAAAGGTCCGCTTTTATATACTACCCATCAGTTACAGGTGAAGGGGCAACCGCAAACAGCCACCGTTGGTGGACAGCCAATAATGCAAGTAACCCCTACCTCGAGACCAGCTACATCGCAACTCACATCGCAAACATTAACGCCGGCATCAGGCGAACGGCCCCGGGCCGGGCGAGACCACCAAACGTCGAAACTACTAAGCGACATACCGCAATCGACAGAGAAAGCCGCAGTCCCACTGCAGGGTCGCATGAAGGAGGACTTCCACCGACGCCGACGCCGGCTCGCGGAAGTCTTCTTCGATGGAAAACGGCGGTGCCGCTTAACGGCGCTAGACGGCGAAACAGCCGATAGACCAACGGATCATGGCAGAACAACAACATTAGTAACAACGCTACCAACAGCCCACCTCGCCCACCAACAACAACAACCAACAGCAACATACCACAAATGCCCTTCAAACAAATACAAATGGAAATACTACACAACATGGAAAACGTCAAGAAAAAAAAGGAACAATTTACCCATTACTGAATTACACAAAAAAAAAAGGAAATATAATAATAATAAATCATAACAATGTACTTTACTTAAACTTACAAAACAATGTGTAACAATTTTTCTATTGTTGAAAAAAAAAGATTTCAGTAACAAAAGAAAAAAAAAAAGAAGGAAAATATACAACCTCCTCAGCAAATCCAACTTGTCGCAACAGAAGCAAGTCCAGCCGCAACGACAAAGAAGAACTCAACAGCATCAGGATCAAACCCAACAACAAATCATCACACGGCAAAGGCAACTAAGAAATACAACACAACAACAATCACAGCCACATCGAACCACGATTACGCCAAAAGAGCGTCATCAACAAGCTTAAGCAACATCCACAACGATTACAATTTCAAAACGAAATACAGAGAAAAGAAAACATATGCAAGAAGAGATCACAGACAAAAAATAAATAAATACAAAAATATAGAAACAAAAGATAGAGAAAAAAAAGAACATAAAGGAGGTAAAAGAAAAATCAAAGAAAATACAGAAAAAAAAAACTCCCCTAACCACTACAAACATGGCCATTATTCACGATTACTGCGAACAACAACATTAGCACTACTTCTTCTAATAGCAGTAACAAGAGGAATAATAGCACTTTATTGAATACTTCAAACAGCTCGCATCATTTAACAGATTCACACCATTTGGTTGCCTATAATAAACCAACATTACCAATGCTCGCACCAACAACATCTCTGTCGCCACAGCGTCTGACCCAGCCGCAGCAAAATACCATAACTGTAACGGGCCTTAGAGAAGTGCATGCCTCACAACAAGTACTGAAGCCAGCCACAACAAATTATACTCCAACCCGCGTCTCAACAACCACGTCATCCATGTAATTACCAACAACAACGAACCTCGAACCAACGATCTCAACAATACCAGATACAATAATAACAATGTTTGCCAATCGGGCGTTACACAATTAACAGAACAACAGGTTACAACGACCCAGCCAAGACACAACGATGATCCCGGTTGGAACTTACCGCCCCCACATCAATCGTCAGCGGTAATACCGCGACCGTCGTCGGCAGCGGTTTCCGGAGCCGTTGTCGTGCGACAACAGTGATATCCGCCCACGATTCTACATACGATGAACGACAAAACCACGGCCACAAATCATCCCCAGCCAAGGGTCTGCCAACCAAACGTGTGCCCAGAGTGGCCAAGGTTGGCGCAGCCCGTACCTCCTTGGCCAACGGTCCGGCCTCGTAACGTCGGAAAGCCAGAGGTACCAGAACGCTTAAAGGGACCAGTGACCAACGGCCAACGACCCGACACGCCAACGTCGAAAGCTGAAGACTGATGATAGAATAATAGCATCCTGCTCTACACAGGCAACAGGCTCTGCATTGTCACCACTACCAAATAACAGCACCCTGGCAACAGGCTCTGCATTGTCACCACTACAAACTAACGACGCCCTACCCTGCCCAGACAACCGGTTCTGCGACATAATAAGACGGCACCACCCGGCTCTGCGTAGACAATAGGCTCCGCATCATCATCAGATGTCCCAGCGCAACAGCCGCTAACGCAGCCACGCAACCTACCCTCTATATCAACAAACACCCCGGAAAAGTCAACAGCACCCGCCCCACCGAAGCCGACACCGAACGGCCACACAGGAGAGGCGCAACATCAGTCTCTTCTCACCCCCGAAGAATGGAGGATCTGCGAGGACCCAAAGTCGTGCCCTCGTTTTGGCCTCACGGACTTTCCGTCTCTGGGGAGGGGGGAGATGTTAGAATAAGAATAGATTAAAATAGAATAAGAAATAGCCTAGGGATAGATTAGGAATAGAATAGAGATAGCGTAAAATAGAATAGAATAGATTAAGGTAGAATAAGAAATAGCATAGGACTAGATTAGGAATAGAATAGGGATAGCATAAGATAGAATAGGAAAAGATTAAGATGGGATAGAATAGAATAAGAATAGTGTAAGTATAGGTTACGAGTAGGATAGGGAAAATTATTTTAAGAGAGTCGTTGGTAGGCTCTCGTCGCGGGAGTTGAGTTTTGGCTCTCGAGCCGATAACACAGAATACAATTTATAAACTTTGATAGAGTACCAAATGTAATGAGTTGAATAAAGAAGAATCAAGTGCGTGCGAATATAAATTTTCTTGTGTTTGGTTCCTTCCCTGGGCCGCTGAGCTGCCCCAGTCAAAGGAAAGGGCCGAAACGGCCTCACAGTACATTTATTTGTTACAACCTCCGCCCGTCTGGCCTTGTGACTAATTAATATAATATATATATTTTATATAAAACTGTCTAACTTCGACTGGAGGATTAAAAATATTACTTTTTGTTACAAATTCGAGTCTTAAAATATTAGTCTCATCAATCGCATAAATAACATATATTGTGCACCATATTTCTTAACTTGTGCAAAAGCATGTCATACACTATATCACTAATGTCAGTCGTTTCATTTCAGTTTGTATTATACGCTTTTTTGTTACAATATTGAGTGACCACGAAGTTGCGATGAAAGAAATCTCCAGAAAGATGTGCGATTTCACGGTTATCACAGGAGCCAGTGACATTGTACGATATCAATGAAGGAATCGATGCGATTTTTCTCTTAGAGTTAATAAACTTAGAGAACTATTTAGGGTTAATACGATTTTGTACTTTTACTTTTCGTATGTAGCTGCAATAAGATTGGAAGTTCCTATAGTTATATATAAGCCTAGCCACACATATATTTACATCACGTATGTTTTAGTTGACGTTCTTTCACAACGAAGCCGATAGTTGATAAACGTTTTTGTTTGTATCTCGTAAGATTTTCGTATCATTTTCGTCGCTGTCATTTATGTCAAGTGACGAAGCAGAAAATAAAAGCAAATTTTTCTGTATGTGCCTGTTAAAATCGAACAAACAACAGCTGGTTCTTCGCTCTGGTGAAAAACACTACATAAACAAACCATTCCTTCAAACAAAAAGAAAGAAGCAAAATGCATAAACATTTTAAACACGCAATGATTTATTGATTTTATAAAAACTTAAGCAAAATTAAAACGGCAATTTGGGGGAAAACTTACCGAAGTAGAACAGAAACTGGTAAGCTCTAAAACCTGACAAACCAACACAAATCCAAAAGAGCACCAAGTACAATTAAACTGCCAGATGAAACAAATTATGTACTAAAAGCGCAATTTGCTTACTTTTTCTCAGACTCCTGCTGTTGTGCATTAAGGTTCTGTGCAATATTATTGGCAATATTTTCTGGCGCCTTCCTTTCAGTTTTCGTGTTTAAATTTAATAAAAAAACTTGTCACTATTTAATAAAAGCACCCGTTATTATATAATAGGAGCATATAATCAAAATGTCTTCTCGGTTGCCGCTATAAAATAAAGAGGTTTTATGCGGCTCTGAATTAAAGCAATCGCTTGAAAATGTAAGTTATAAAACAGACGATTCGAATTGTAAACAGTGAGTAAATAAAAGGGAGTAATAAAGATTTGTTGGCAATTACACAGTAGCTAGCAAAGCCGAAAACCCATAAAATATATCAAGCAATATATGATATGTATAGAGGTATCATAAAGAAAAAGAACTCGAGCCGCTAGATTTTAATTCTTGTCATCGAAATGAAAAGGCGTTCTAGCGTGTTTTCATGCTATAAAATATTTTCTAAAGTAACTCTCTGCCCTAAATACAACTTTCTAAGTTGCAAGTAAGTATTCTTAATGTAAGCATTTCTTAGTTTATTTTTAATAACTCTTTTTAATATTCAGCGTTCGTGATTGGATGTGAGGTTCCAAGGAGCATTTACGTTGAGGACAATCCTGAATTGGCGCAACACTATCACAAAATGACGCGAATGCCTAAATATAATGTGGAATGAAAAGAGCTCTCAACTAAGTTCAGTTGGTTTCCGCGACAAAGCTGCGGTAAACAAGTTATTTATGATTTCCATTTCAAATTTCAATTTTCAATTATGAAATAGTAATATTTAATTAAATAATAAATGACTAAGTAATAAATAAAAAGAAAAAATCAAAATCTCTCCTTTGTTTATAGAAATTTTTCACCTTTGTGATACACTCGCTACCATGGACATAATAAGGACGTGAATAATAAGGAGTTCTTGGCTGTCATTAGTGTATTTGGATTTATCTAAAGCTTTTAGCTACATTGATCATTTAATAATAACTAAAAGTTTCATGAGCTTTTTACGTTTTCTGGGTTTACAATATTTCCCTTTTCCCCTTCTATTTGTTATTTATTTATTTATTTACTTTATTTACTTTATTCACTTTATTTACTTATACATGAACCTCAACTAAAACAAATTGATAGTTGAGTTCAATTGAATCTTAAAATAAATCTTATTTCCCCGTGGTTTAATACGACAATTAGGTATTATAAGAATAGGAAAAACAAGCTGTTCAAGAAATTTTTGAAAAGTGGCTCTTCTCTAGATTATTTCGCGTACTCAGCCGCAAGGCATAGATTTAACTCCCTTAACCACCATTATTATTGCAGATACCTTCAGTTCATTAAATCCTCTCTGTTTGCTAACCCCAAATACTCCTTTAAATTTATTAATTCAAAAAGAAAAATCTCTGCACATCCCTCGCCTGTT